>VUQG01019086.1:73721-93585 GCA_015106755.1 Etia nguti
TTAATTCATGGATGGAGTAAGTCAGTCAAACAGTGAGCGACAAACCACTTTGTTTCTCTTCCTTCTCCTCTCAGGCTGTGGAGAGAGAGCAGGTAGACAGCATTCAGCCAAAGCTGCAGCACGTCAACGCAGTGGGTCAGGGTCTCATCCAGAGCGCCGCCAAACACACCGACACCCAGGCGCTGGAGCACGACCTGGAGACCACCAATCTCCAATGGAACTCACTCAACAAGCGGGTACGGCTCTAGAAAAGATCAGGATCAGGCAGGGAAACGGATAATAGGCTAAAATCAGCAGCGTGATCACTGTAACCACTCAGCCTTGGAGATGGTTTTAAGGTAAAACCAAATACTTAAAGATCACTGGTGCGTATGTTTTGGTCTGGACTCCTGGGTGTGTTTCACAAAGATGTTTTATTTTCACTGTCTTTGCATAACATCAAAGACCAAAAAAAATTAAGAGTTATAAAGTTTTCTTTTTTTAAATCACATTTGAGTTCAGCCTTTTACTGTAGCTGTAGTTTAGCATTTTCATCAGCACTATTTTGGGTTTTTTGAAGCCAAATGTTATCATAGCCTGATGAGAGGGTGAAGTGAATGAAGCTTTGTTAGAAAGCTGCCTCCAAATTCTGTGCAGGTGCAAACTGGTGACATGCAAACATGTTAAAAGAATTTCTCACTTCATGCACTGTGTGTTTCTATAAATAACCACACAGCAGTTAAAACTGTTTTTAGAGTGAATTTCATTCAAGATGCTCCAAAAGGCACCAACAAACAAACATGCAGTCCAGTTCATGGCTCCAAGTATCTGAGTTGAAGGGTGCCAGCTAGCAGTTTATTCAGCATCCACCTGACAAGTGGACGAGTCTGTATTAAGCAAACTCGTCATAACTCTCACTATTCTTTAAATGTGTTAGTTATCCAAAAAAAAAGTGTCCAAGCTGTTAACATGAGTATTTCTTCTCTTAAATTCTGCATTTTAACATGGAAATCTTTGGGGATTGACTTCCTTTTGCAGCTTATTTGCTCTTTATCCCAAGATATAACCTCTTGACTCTGAAACCTTTCTACGAATCACTTTTGTTTCCCTAATCACGATCATCTCTGCTGTCCTCAGGTGGCAGAGCGGATCGCACAGCTGCAGGAGGCCCTGCTGCATTGTGGGAAATTCCAGGATGCTCTGGAGCCGTTGCTCAGCTGGCTGAGCGACACGGAAGAGCTGGTAGCGAATCAGAAGCCTCCATCGGCCGAGTACCGCGTGGTCAAGGCCCAGATCCAAGAGCAAAAGGTACGAGAAGGAGGAGAGAGGAGGGAAAATACACTTTGATGTTGAGTTCTGCATTTTTATGAAGAACAGTTTCAGTGTAAAGTAAAGCAGCGCAACACACAGCGGCATCAGTGAGTTGCTTTAGGTCATATGTGAGGCTTTCATTCCGCGTCTGCTCTGATTTTAAATTTCACAGATTTAAAGCAGCATTATTTATTTAGCATTACTATTTATATTCAGATATCCTCAGTGTCCTTCATCCTCAAACAACCTCAAAAAGTTATTTGAATGATGAGCACATGCAAACAAACACACGCACACTCGGTCAACGGTCCGTCTGACTGGCATCCAAACGGCCCCAGCTGACCGTCTGCCAGCGAGACTGGCATAAAAACACACACACACACACACACGTGCACACATGGTGGAGTTGTATTGTTTTCAGAGACACACTCAGACTCCTTTCCTTGTTTATCCTACATACATTTCCTGTGTTTGTGCACATATGGGGCCGTAGTCTCAGCCAGTGATCAATCACATGTGTTTACCTCCGTGACGGAGAGTCGTGTCACCGTCAGGTTCAGAAAGAGAGAGCCGACTGCAGAGGGGTGCGTTCTGAAGCTGAGCTGTCAGCAGAGGTTCAAAGCAGGGAGAGGGGCTGATATCTAAGCAGGAAGGAAGTAACAATGAGAGACGTCGTTTCTTTATGTGCAAACAGTCTGATCAAAGGTGACAACAGCCTTTGTTAATGTTTAACAGTTTAGATAGAAAAGATATCGGCCAACCTGCACCATTTGACAAATTGATTTTATTAAAAAAAAGGAGACTTTCTCTGGTTCCCTTCAGTCCTTTGACGCCTCAGACACATTAGCACAGACTTGTGTGTTTTGTTGAGGCATATTTTCTGATTTTAGTCACGCTTGTAAACACCCCCCGCCCTTTGGCAAACATGGACGGATTCGCTTTCAAGTTTTGATTTGAAAATGAGAGCGTGTTGACAGAAATGCAATTACTATCAAATTTAATTAGGTAGTGTTATCAGGCGGATAAACAAATGAAGTCTAATGCATAAGCTCAAATGCCAACTTCATTATTGTGTTCAGTCTTTGCTTTAAGCAGGTGTTACTTAACTTTATGATCCATTTCCAGACTCCACACCTGTTAAAATGCAGTCTCTTATTTCATTCGTACTCCAAACTTCACTAAGTGTGTGTTCCTGTCCTTCAGCTCCTCCAGAGATTGTTAGATGACCGCAGACCAACAGTGGAAATGATCCAGGCTGAAGGAGAGAGGATTGCAGCCACAGCAGACACTCAGGACCGAGAGAAGATCCAGACCCAGCTGCAGAGTCTAGCAGAGAGATGGTCTGACCTGCTGGACAAGGCCAGCGGCAGGTAAAGCCCGTTACAGCTAAGGTGGCCCAATGTGGGATTTACAGTCTTTGCTGGTGACAGAAAGACGCTCTCATGCGGTCTTCTGAAAAGCCAGATCTGCGTATCCTTACGCGTATCCTTACGCTTAAGTCCAATGCTGATTTGAAGAACAGAAAAGTATGCAAGAAGCCCAAACACTGGCTGCAGTTTTCATTAGTTTTAATACTCGTTTTCAAGAGTTGTCCACGTTATGAGTTGTTCTTCGACACAGTGCTCGGATTGTCGTCCACATAAAAACATGCAGATGTGGGTCTGCTTTGCGTTGCACCTGCAAAATACCTGAAAGCTACTGTACCAGGTTCTGTGAGAAGAACCCGGGTCCAAGCTCTGATGGTGTTTTCTGTTTTTATTCCCCTTCGACTTCAGGAGCACTGATCTGATCCCTGCGAGGATGAAGTATAAAAGGAAACATTCACTTTAGTCAGCAACACTAAAGTGTAAATCTTTATCCTTTTAAAAAAAGGCAGCATAGATGATTTATCAAAAGCCATGAGTTAAGATGTTCCTTGCTGCGTGTAACGTTGTGACTTAGGAACTTGATCAGTGGTCTACCTCAACATCATGTTGTCTCTGTGTGGCTCCATCGAATGCCTCTCTGTCCCTGAAGAAATGTTGGAATCATGACTTTTGGTTTCTGTGGTGTAATTTTAGAGGTCCTTTTGTTCACCAGGGAAATGACACACAACACACAAAGTACAGCTAAGAGGTTTGATACCTCAGATGTGTCTCCTCGTGTAAAGTAGAAGAGTCATAATGTATAATGTTACTACACATTCATCCCCGGCTGCAAGCTGTAACGGATGATAGAAGAATCTCTGACATGTCTCTGGAGTTTATTACAGCGTCTTTTTTGAACACACGTATACACACACACACGTATACACACACACACACACACTGTGCTGCTTTCTGTACAAACACGCGATAAGCTTTTCTTGGCAATGACTCTCACTTATCTCTGCACAAAAGTCGTGTTTTCTTACCACTTTGCAAATCCTCCCTCTGCCTCAGTCAAGCTACAGTAATCTGTTTTATCTGTTCATGAAATACTTTTAAGCTGAATTATTTATGAGAAACATTTAATAAACAAAGATATAGCCACTTTATGACAAACATCCAAGACTCAATCTATCAATGACACAAAAAAAACAAACTGTGAAAGCAATAAAGAGGCCCCTCTCCTCCTGCTCCTCCTCCTCCTCCTCCTCTTCATCGTGGATTTTTCTCACCTCCTCCCCTCTCGTCTCTCAGACAAAGGCAGTTGGAGGAGCTGCAGGTTTTGGCTCTTCAGTTCCACGAAGCCCTCGAGCCACTCGGGGAATGGCTGAGCACCACGGAGAGACGCCTAAGCTCTGCTGAGCCTATGGGAACCCAGACAGCAAAGATCACCCAGCAGATCATCAAACACAAGGTACCATTTACCCCAGAGACCCGATTAGGGTAAGACACCGACTTGCATTTAGATATTATAGATTTTCACTCCCTTTGTGTCAAGGGAAAAAGACAACACATCCATCCAGATGAGCAGAGTCGGTGACCTTCATTGATGAAAAATCATGAAAAATACATCCTAGAACCACAAAGCACTAATTTACAATCAAAACATGACCTCCTACGAGTTTCGTTTTTTTGGTTTTCATTTCAGTGGTGTCAAGTTTTGGTTTTTTTTTCTTCTTTAAGTCATTCAGTCATCCATTGATGTTTGTCGGTTATGATTTTATCATCTGCATGATCATATTTTAAGTTTTATCCATGTTCTTTGTGTTTTTCTTTTCTTTGTTCACTTCCCTTCACTTCAAAAACACTCTCTCTTTCACACACACACACACACACACATATATACATTCACTTCCCAGGCGCTCCAAGATGACGTGTCTTCCCGAGAAGCCGAGGTTGACCACCTCGAGTCACTGAGCCAATCGCTGAGCCCGCTCAGCTGCGCGGCTGATCGTGATTGGTTAAGCGAACGTGTGGGATCGGTGAGGTCTGGTCACTCAGAGCTTGCTGATTGGTGCTCCAGGCGGGCGGGCCTGCTGGAGCAGGCACTGGCCAACGCTCAGCTGTTTGGGGAGGACGAGGTAGAGGTGCTGAACTGGCTGGCGGAGGTGGCTCAGAGACTGGCTCAGGTCTCTGTACAGAGCTATCAGCCCCAGCTGCTGGCCGAGCAGCACAAACACACTCTGGTACGACTTGATGAACACACGCCGAGTGTCACTATAAGCGCTTCATGTCCTTAAAACACAATAACTCAGTAACTGTCTCTCTGAGAGAGCTGCATAAATGTAAGATCCCCTCAGTAAATGCTAAGATAACAGTTTGTGTCATGGGCGTTAAATACTTTCAGTTACACATTTTCCAAAATCACAACAATTTATAGTACAAAAAAATATGAATATTTAAAGTGGACCTATTATGCTCCATATGTTTATGTTTCCAGCTCCACATGTTTATTCTTGGACTCTGCCAGAGTAGCTTTGTGTAATTGATAGTTTAAAATAATTCTTATTTATCCTGCACTAAGCCCTGCTGTAGCCCCTCAGTTCATCCGCTGTAAAAGACTTGATATCCACTCCTCTCCCCTTTAAGCCATGTTTCTTCTTACTGGCTGCCCCTCACAAACAAAAGGTTTCAAGCAGGTAGGTGGGCTGGATAGTCTTGTTCACAGGTGACCATGTTAAGGATAGTCTCATTCTATGACTTAGTTTTTTTCCTTGCAGCTCTTTATTATGTGAAACGGAGCGTTTAGAACAGGGATGTCAAACAAAGATATAACCACTTTATGACAAACATTTATGACAATAAAGTTAAAGACAATAAAGTTAAAAGTTTAAAATCTATTAACTATTTCATGTTTTCCAAAGGCTTCCAGTTTTTGAGCCGATTCTGGCCCCTGGGCCTTATGTTTGACACCCCTGGTTTAGCGTTTGAAGGCACTACATTACTTTGGTCATTTATAATATGAGCATCCATCACTGTAACAGTACATATATGACAGATCATAACCATAATAGGTCTCCTTTAAGGACTGAGAAGTCTGCACCAGATCTAAACCCATTTAAATCAAGTGTAATAAACATTATAAACATAGTTTCGGTGAATATAATAAAACTTGGATGCTGTTTTATTTCTTACATTTTTCCAGTAAATCTTTGGCTGCAAAAAATAAAACTGTTTGTGTTCATTTTCACTCCTTTTATTTCCTCAGGCTCTGAATGAAGAGATCTTGAGCAGGAAGAAAACCGTGGATCAGGCCATCAAGAATGGACAAGCTCTACTCAAACAGACCACAGGTGATCGCTCACGTCTTTGTGAATCTTCTCAGGAGTTTCCTCCTTTTTCGGCTTGTGCTTAAAAGTGTTGGTTTAGTGTCGGGTTGTGCATTAAATCTGCCAAAGGATAAATAAACTCTTAAATCAGTGTTTTTTGCGGATACAGAAAGACCAGGCTTGGGGAGAGACTCGCATCCAAACCACATATTTTTTGATCAGCAGTGAACCAAACTGTAACATCTGGTTTTTGTTTATCTTGGTATATCTTGATATTAGCCATTCTGACTGCTTCCCCTTTAGTGAGTTGATTGTTGGTCTACCCATGATGACATTTTGTGTTTTTATTGTCATATTTAGGCCGTTAGACAAATGTTGTGGCCGTAAAAGGACCGCCAAGCTGTCAAACTGAGGATCCTGTGAAATTTTACAGAATATATGGATTTTTTTTTTTTTTTTTTAATAAAATCAGACCAAACTCAGTGTGTTATGTTCCACTGTGTCTCACTAAACATTCTACAGAGATATGTTTGGTTGTAATGAAGGATATGATATTTTTATACACTCCGCACATGGTTTGTTGACGTATCCTGATTGAACGCAGTGATCTAAGCCCATGTTCTGACCTCCGTGTCATCCTGCAGGTGAGGAGGTCCTCCTGATCCAGGAGAAGCTCGACGGCATTAAGTCTCGCTACGCCGAGATGACGGCCGGCAGCAGTAAAGCCCTCCGTACCCTGGAGCAGGCCCTGCAGCTGGCCACGCGATTCGCCAGCGCCCACGACGACCTCAACCAGTGGTTGGACGGTGTGGAGACGGAGCTTAACACTGTTGAGCCCGACGCCTCACCTGCCTATCAGGAGAGACAAAAGGTGGGAGGAGTCGGGGTGTAGTTATGATTCTTATTCTTTTAAAAACAGACTTTCAGATTTAAACGGCAGCATTCTTCTTTTTGTGTTAATTGTGTTTTTATGGATGTTGTAAACTGTTTCAGTTCAGCCAAAATAACATAAAAATAGTCGTGTACAAACATGAAGACCACAGAAGGGATTAAAGGCAGCTTAACTTGATTTCTTAAGTTAAATATTTAGACATGATGATATAATGTTTGTGTTCCAGGTTCCTTGTGTATTTGTTTCCCTGCCAATAAGCGAGTGGGTCAAAAATTTGTGTTTGGAGCATCGCCATAACACTCTGCATGCATCAGTTGCATTCTTATGTGCACACCAGTTTTCAGTGTCGTACTTTCTCCAGAATCTGTTTTAAAACAGGCTAAGATGAAGCTCTGCATCGTCATCTTTTTTTACCATATGATTAGCCATTGTGCTTTTCAGTAACCGGTGCGCTGCTTAGTCATCCACATTTTACAGCTTTTAAAGATCATTTTTTAACATTTTCATAATAAAGAAATTGTACAAAATGTCTGAAAAGCTCATTTAATGACAACTCCTGTCTATAATGACATTTTCAGCCTTTCCAATCTCAACCTACCCACAGCTGAGTTACCATAGAAACATTGATTTCTGGGAGCTCCATAACAGTTTGTAAAAGCTATTGAAAGGATTACTGCCATTTAATTTGTTCCTGCCTTCCAGTTTTTTCACTCTTCAGTGACATTTTCAGTGTTCTCATTTTGACTCTAGCAGCAGAAAAAAACAGATGATACACTTGATGCCGTTTAGACAAGTTTATTTGAGCTTTACATTTATGCATGTGGTCATATTAAAGAACTGAGATAGGAAATATTTCTGCTTTTTGGCAGCTTGTGCTCTATAAAACTAAAAGTTTCACTGTTGCAGGAGTTGAAGAAAGTGTCAGCAGAGAAGCGTCTGGTGTTGGATACAGTGAACGAGGTGGGCAGCGCTCTGCTGGATCTAGTGCCTTGGCGAGCCCGGGAAGGCCTCGACCGCCTCGTCGCAGACGCCAACCAGCGCTACCGACAGGCTGATGAAACCATCACTCAGCGGGTGCAGCTGGTACAAGCTGCCATCCAGAGGTCTCAACAGGTACTGCAAGCAGTTTAATAAGTCTAAATTTCCATTCTACTTTTTACTCTGACTGGTTAAAATTGCTGAACGCCAACTTCTCCCTTCAGTATGAAGAGGCCGTAGATGCAGAGCTGGCCTGGGTTGGGGAGACGGAGCGCAAACTGGCATCTCTGGGGCCGCTGAGTCTGGAGCCTGACGTGACCGTGGCCCAACTGCAAGTGCAGAGGGCGTTCAACATTGACATCATCCGACACAAAGACACAGTAGATCAGCTCCTCAGCACCAGAGACGACATCTTAGAAGCATGCAGTGACGCTCAGAAGGATGCACTCATGGTAAGATGCTCACAGACACAGTTCTGGACGTATTGAGTGAACGGGAAGGAAAGTGAGAGAGAAGCTTCAAGAAGTGCAACAGAAATTATATCTTGTTTCTGAATCATCATCCTTTTCCTCAGCTCAAGACGGGCTCTTTGAGCGCTCGTTATGATGCAGTGAGTCAGAGCCACAGCGAGCGGTTCTCAGCTCTGGAGCAAGCCCAGGTTCTTGTGGCTCGGTTCTGGGAGACCTACGAGGAACTGGAGCCGTGGCTGGGTGAAACTGAAACCCTCATCGCCCAGCTTCCACCACCAGCTATTGACACAGATGCTCTTCGCCTGCAGCAGGACCAGATGAGAGTAAGCGAAGACTTTGAATATCATAACCTGGTTGTGCTTTTCTAATTAAAATAAATGCTCACTATCCATGTTTTTAATTTCCTCTCCAGCTGCTCAGGGAGTCCATAGCAGAACACAAGCCACACATCGACAAGCTGCTGAAAATCGGACCTCGGCTGGCTGAGCTCAGCCTGCAGGAGGGTGCGACTGTGAGGCAGCGCTACGCAGATGCCGAGAAACGGTACCAGGCCATCAAAGAGGAGGTCAAAGGTCGTGCTACAGCACTAGATGAGGCAGTGTCCCAGTCTGCACAGGTATGGAGGATAAACTAAATCTTTTACTGTGTCAGGAAATTTTTGCTTAAGCTGTAGACCTGGGTCTAATAATTTTACCTTCAGTAGACTGTGCCAAATTTGTGTAGCTACACCAATGTGGCCTTCAGCACAGATAAAAGAAGTGCTTTTGAGCCCAGGTCTGTTTAGAGCTTGTAATGCAATGTCTGCAGCCCAAAACTAAATGAGTACGTCTGACATGATAACAGCATGAGATGTATGCGAGTGTGTTTTTGTGTCTAATGCCTGCTCTACACTAAATGATACATGATTTGATGGAGATACATTTACTACAAACGTGCAGTTAAAGCTATGCTTTATTTGAGTCATTTTCAGGTTTCTTAATTTTTTTTATTGTTGTTGTTTAGCCAAAGTGGCTTCATGTAACTGTCTTTCATCATACGTTCATAGTACGTTAGCTCGAGCAAAACATAACTTTTTGTGCTATATTTCATCTTCTTATCAAGTAGATCTTCTTTACAGACTTAACTTTTTCTTTGCATTTCATTTCACGAGACATCACTGAATCACGGGTGTTGCTGCCGTCGATGTATCAATTTGTACCGTTTGCATGACTGATTTAACTCATTGCATTGTTTCTCCACCCTCTTCAAACCAATCCACATGTGGCTCCCCTCTCTCCCTCCACCCGCACTGTCCACCACTTTCTTCTCATCCCTCACTCCAAACAACAACACCTTGTCTCTCCCTCCCTCATTCTTAACCTTATGTTCACCTCCCATCCTTGCAACCTCCATCCCATCCCTTGTTCATTGTGGATGTGCTGTGTGTGTTGCCCCTCACCACCATTTTCTCCATGGTCACTGCTCACTGCAATCACCCAGCTGGTAGAGGTAAGACCCCTGACTGACAACATCAAACCGACACTCAGTGTGTGTTTGGGCCACATGATTTGATCAAATAACAAAAAATGAATCAATACTAAAGCAATAAAACGTGCACAAATCAAGTACTAATCATTCTGCTTTCTTTTTATTACACATTCACCTGGATGAAAGCTGTTATTGATTTTTTAAAATAAATGATTAAAGTTCAGTATTGGAAAGTAATTGTTTATTCACTGGAAAATTAACTTGAATTGATTTGTGTCAGCTACAGTTTTATTGATTTAAACATTCATAAGAATCATGTTGCTTCTCACCCTGAGTGACCAAAACACTGAATCAGATCGGTCCCTTTGGTTTATGATTGCAAACTTGAATAAAGCCGCGTCTACACCAGGCTTGATTCAAGTCCTAGAGGTCCTTCTGTATCATGTAGCGCTCTCCTCCTGGTTAGATGAGATTTGTTTTGTCATAATCAAGCAGTTTGATTTCCCTCTAGAAAGATTATCCTCTTAGGAATTGAATCATGAGTGCTTTCTTCTGTAACACATCTGCTACATTTATAGTTCCCTTTTGTGTGGTACATTTGAGTCCCGCGTTGTCATAGTTACAAAACCTGGCTGGCTTGTTGAAAGTGAAGAAGGGATATTTTATTCAGTTCTAAATTTTCTCTTGAATCTGAAATGAAATCCAAAAAGTTTGTGCAGTCTGCCACAGATGGCTGCCCACCTGTGCGATATCTCAGTATTTTCCCACTTTCAACATGTCGCCCAGCTATCGAACTCAAATTCTCTCCTTTCCCTCCTAAACAAAACGTCCTCTTACGCATCTCCTTCCGCCCTCAGTTTCACGACAAGATGGACCCACTGTTGGAGACTCTGGAGGGGGCGGTGCAGCGGCTTCGGCAGCCTCCCCCAGTGGCTGCAGAGGTGGAGAAGATCAGGGAGCAGCTGGCAGAGCACCGAGCCCAGGGACTGGAGCTGGACAAACTGCTGCCAAGCTTCTCCGCCCTCTGCGCCCGTGGAGAGGAGCTCATTGGCCGAGCGGCTCATGACGATCCTGCTGCTCAGGGTGAGTGACTCGGAGGACGAAGCTGTCTGTCAGTGACAGCTTCACAACGTTTAGACATAAAACAAGCAGGCAGGTCACAAAGTTATGCTGTCGCATATTCTGCATCCAGCGATGATGGGCTGGATGCTGGATTAACTGATTTCATTATCAAGATTTCTGTTACAGTGGTTTAATTGCTTTAATGACATATTGTTTATGGAGGACTAAAACTGCCAAAAATAAACATAAAACGATCAATTCAGAAATTTTAACACACACACACACATATATATACACACTAGAGAGAGAAAGAGAGAGAGATAAATCTATATAGATAGATATGATATGAACTGAATAAACAAAAAAAATTGAAATTTCATACAATAAAAATAATCAGTTTGACATTTTAGAAATCAACAAATGCCTATATTTTAATTTAATTGTAATTGCATTATTAAGGATTTAATGTCAAATTAATGATTTTATTGAATTGGCTATTTAGTTTTAATTTGGCAGTGTCAGTCCTGCGTATAACTAGCTTGTAAACAAGCTACAAACTGAACAGTGAAGCCAGCTCTTGGTGAAGACATTCAGTGTGGCTCTGAAACTTTTTACTGGAAATGGAAAATTCAGGCTCTAACTGGAACAAAACATTTCTCTGTCTAAGCGGACAGAGTACAGGGCATCAAAATTCGAAGTGGCTCCGAACAGAGAGGCTTCAGTTATCTTTGTGAAAACCATTACAATCTTATTGTGGGCTCCAGTCCAATAAGTTCAGCAGCTGAAGAGAGTGAGTCTCTATCTAATTGGCACCGGGTCATTTCGCAAACCTCATAAACTCTTAAAAAGAAAAGGAAAAGAGGAGAACCAGCAGTGAAGTTCTGCTCAGCACATTGTGAGACAGAACACGCACATCTTTGTTGTGTTGGCCTTTGTGCTTTGATGCCCTGCAGCCCTCCTCAACATGAAAGGCCTCACTGTGCACTGGTAGTGGGAGTGAATGGACCAAACATACCAGTACAGTACATGAGAAATCCAAACTAATATGACATATGAAACTAATAGCAGACTGCATTGTGTGACCTAAGAAGTGTTTCCCAGTCTGGCCAGCAGCTTTTCTGTATGAACCTCTTTAAAATGTCACTCCCCTCTTTTCCTGCTTTCATGCAGCTGTCCGTTCCCGCCTCCTCCGCCTGCGCTCTCTTTGGGATGAGATCCGGCAGCGCGCTGAAGAGAGGGAGGGGAAGCTCAATGATGTCTTGGACCTGGCTGGGAAATTCTGGGCCGACGTGGCGGCGCTACTGAGCACGCTCCGAGACTCCCAAGATATCGTGAAAGACCTGGAGGATCCTGGAGTGGACCCGTCGCTCATCAAACAACAGATTGAGGCTGCTGAGGTATGGAGGAGGCAGAAACATGCTTCGTGAAGACAAAAGAGTTCATCAACACCTGAAATGTTTGTTTTTGTCTTTGTCTTCCACATTTTTATGCTAAACGAGTCATTGTGATGTCCCTCTGTCCATGTACTAGGCCATCAAGGCAGAGACGGACGGCCTGAGGGAAGAGCTGGAGTTTGTCAGGACCCTCGGAGCTGACCTCATCTTCGCTTGTGGAGAAACTGAGAAGCCTGAAGTCAAGAAGACCATAGATGAGGTTAGAAATGCCAATTTCCTCTGGGATTAATAAAGTATTTCTGATTCTCAAACCAAGATCACGTTGTTTCCTTCTGAAACGTTTTACTACATGGTGACTCTTTGTATCGCTCTCTCAGATGAATGCTGCTTGGGAAGGTCTGAACCGAACCTGGAGAGAGAGGATGGAGAGACTGGAGGAAGCCATGACTGCCTCGGTTCAGTATCAGGATGCACTGCAGGTTTGTGCTCTTTGTTGATACAGCTGTACAGCAGTGTGTTTCTGCATGGCGGCACTGTAAGATTTAGATCCTATTATTGTTTTCTTCCAAGGATTAAGTAGAATTGACTGCCTCTGCAGATGTTGGAGTGTTGGAGTGAAATAAAGAAGCTACCATATAAAATTCTGTTGTTTTTGTACCAGTTTAACTGTGGAGATCAGGATGTTCCCGTGGATTATTGTTGAAATAATTTCTGTGTAATTTTTCCAGTCCATGTTTGACTACCTGGACAACGCAGTGATCAAGCTGTGTGAAATGTCAACTGTGGGAACTGACCTGGGAACTGTCAAACAACAGATTGAGGAGCTCAAGGTTGGAATGATAGTTGGATTTTTCACTAGTTGTATATAATCTAGATATCTTACAAACACTTTTTAAAGTCAGATATATATCAGTGCCTAACAACAAGCTCTTCTCCGTTTTATTTCACACCTTGCTCTTCTACTTGCCCCTCCATTGACCTGAGCAGCAGTACAAGGTGGAGGTTTACCAGCAACAGATTGATATGGAGAAGCTGAGCCACCAGGGGGAGCTGCTGTTAAAGAAAGTCTCAGACCAGACGGACAGAGACATGATCCAGGAGCCGCTGACCGAACTCCGACACCTGTGGGACAACCTGGGGGATAAAATCACCCAACGACAGGTGATGAAAGCACATCTTAACAGTTAAAATCTGAAATTTGTTCTTCGCCTCAGCTCTTCTGTTTCTCTCGAGGAAGCTGGTGATATTGTTCTTTTTGTTGGTATCTAGTAGAATTGCGTGCATTTGACTGTCTTTCTTCTACCACAGCACAAACTGGAGGGCGCCCTGCTGGCTCTGGGTCAGTTCCAGCATGCCTTGTCTGAGCTGCAGGCCTGGCTGACCCACACACACACCACTCTGGACACACAGCGGCCCGTCAGCTCTGACCCCAAGGCCATCGAAATTGAGCTGGCTAAACACCACGTATGTCCTGTTATTACCTGCAGGAAGTATATCTCTGTAATCAGTTTTAAGTCTGTGAATTAACCTTTTTGAAGAGCACTTATACATATATTTTTCCATCCCAGCATTCAAATCGTTCTTCCTCTTTCCCTCCCAGGTTTTACGTAATGACGTGCTGTCCCATCATGCCACAGTGGACACTGTGAACAGCGCTGCCGCTGAGCTGCTGGAGTCCTCTCCTGGCGATGAGGCGAGCCACCTGAGAGACCAGCTCGATCAGCTCAACCAGAGCTGGGAGAGTCTGCTGCTCAAAACCCGGGAGCGGCAAAAACTGCTGGAGGCCGCCCTGCAGCAGGTACTGTAAAGAAGCAGAAAATTAGATCCGTGCTTGGTTTTGTCAGATTTAACTTGACTGGTAATTAACTAAATACATATTACATAGTGATTGTTTAGATTGTTTTTGAGCTAGATGTAGATCTTGTTATGTCATCTGAAAGGGTCGTGAAGCGTTGATCATGATGCTCTGTCATTAATTTCATCATCATAGGTCTATATGATTATTTCATGACATGATTTTCAGTGTAGCTTCAACTTCTTCATGCTTGTTGGTTTCTCACCGGTGTCTTTGTAGGCTGAAGGTTTCCATGGGGAGTTGGAGGAGTTCCTCCAGTGGCTGAGGAGGACCGAGAGCCAGCTGTCTGCCGCCAAGCCAACAGGCGGTCTCCCTGAAACCGCCAGGGAGCAGTTACAGCAACACATGGTAACGTTACACCTTCATACTCACAGCATCAGGGACAATAGACAGGCACACGTCACAGCCCACAGTGGGAGACGTTATAAGTTAACTTAAACTAAATCTGAAAAACTGAAAGAAAAAATTTTATAGAATAAAAAATAAATAAATATGGAAGTATAGACTGGGATGTCTGTGTGACATGTATATCATGCTGTCAGATCTTCAGATTGGACCATACCGTCCACATCAATGTAATAAAAACCAAAGTGAAACTAGCTGAACTTGATCTGACGCGTGACTGAATTGTTAGAATTTATCAGCGTTGCCAATTTACACCATTTAAGTCTCTCTTGCATGTTTCTGAAGTGTTTTAACGTCCTACATGTTGGAGTATTGTTGGTGCCTCTGTGAACGAAATAATTAACTGCTAAAAACATTCATGTGTAGAGGAAGCAGTTTAGGGCTCGTGTTAGATTATGTAAGTTTTAGTTGCTGTTACTGCAGCTGGGGAATGTTTTCCTATCACAGGTCACAAACTAATGTTGCAAAAAAGTCCTCTGCACATATCTAATTCAGTGTTAGGACAGGATTCTGTAACAGTGCTCGAGTGCTTTTGACTCCAAAATTTGTGCAGCTGCAGAGTATCGACTTACAAACACACTCTTCATGTCACACAGAGAGACACTTGGCATATGGAGGCTATAAAAGTTTAATAGCTTGTATTGTTCTACAACAGCCTGTTAGACACGATGAAGCTCACCTTTTCATCATCTTCTGTTTGTGCTCTCGCTGTCTGCAGGAGCTCCAAGCCCAGGTGACTCAACGGGCAGAGCAGTACAATCGCCTGCTGGATCAGGGAGAGTCCATGCTGCTGGCTCGTGGAGGAGAAGAAGCAGGACTTGGTACCACCCAGACCCAGCAGAACCTGGCCATGCTGCAGAACAAGTGGGCCAGCCTCAACACCAAGATGGACGACCGCAGGGTAAATCTTTACAAATAAACTTCTCTTTGTTTTGCTCATGTGTTCTGCAGCTCTTTCATTCACTCTGAACTCTCGAAACTTTCCAGGCAAAACTGGACGAGGCCGTTTCTTTGGCCACGGGTTTTCAGACTTCTCTGCAAGACACCATCAACTGGCTGACCCAGGCTGAACAGACCCTGAACATGGCCCAGCCCCCCAGCCTCATACTGGACACCGTCCTCTTCCAGATTGATGAGCACAAGGTAGCAACATTAAAAATACTTAAATTAGATCGCTTACTTTTCAGATCCTGTTTCTTTCTTGTTATTGGCAGGAAATTGATACGTAAGACAAGAGAATAAACATAAACATGCTGTTTACGTTGCGTTTAACTTTTACCACCCTTCTTTGTGTCTGTCCAGGTCTTTGTGAATGAGGTAAACACCCACCGAGAGCAGGTCCTGGCTCTGGAGAAGGCCGGCTCTCAGCTTCGCTTTGCCAGCCTGAAGCAGGACGTGGTTCTCATCAAGAACCTGCTGCTCAGCGTCCAGGCCCGCTGGGACAAGCTGGTCCAGAGGTCACTGGACCGAGGCCGACACCTGGATGAGGCCCGCAAAAGAGCCAAACAGGTACAAACAGGCTCTTTAAAGATGGTTTTGTTGTGACTACATGAAGACTATTTAAGCTTTAGTCAGCCTGAGGATTGTTTCAGCACTGTGGTTATCTCTCTTATATCGACTTAGACTAAAACTTCGGAAAAAAGTGCATTAGAACAAGTTTTGATTAAATTGTTTTCTTTAGTTCCATGAGGCCTGGAGGAAGCTGACAGACTGGCTAGAAGAAGCCGAGAAAAGACTGGACTCAGAGCTGGAGATCTCCAACGAGCCGGATAAGATCAAAGTACAACTGACAAAGCACAAGGTACAAGAAGAGAAACGCATCATCAAATATTCAGTTTTCTGTACTGCTCGGTTTCCTGCTACAATCTCTCTCTTTTCCCTTCATTTTTCCGCCTCTCCAGGAGTTTCAGAAAGCACTGGGATCGAAGCAGCCAGTCTACAACACCACAGTGAGGTCGGGGAAGGCCATGAGGGACAAAGCTCAGCTGCCTGCAGACACGCAGAAACTGGATAATCTTTTGGGAGAAGTTCGTGACAAATGGGACACCGTCTGCGGCAAGAGCGTGGAGAGGTAACGAGAAGATGAACACTGAAGACAGGTTTGTGTTACTGTGAAAAATAAAATGTGTTGAGTAACAGCCGTCATCTTCTCTTCTCCATCCAGACAGCACAAGCTGGAGGAGGCTCTTCTGTTCTCTGGTCAGTTTGCTGAAGCTCTTCAGGCTTTGGTGGACTGGCTGTATCGAGTGGAGCCTCAGCTAGCAGAAGACCAGCCCGTCCACGGGGACCTGGATTTGGTGTCCAACCTCATGGACTCGCATAAGGTGTGTATATTAGAATAAACAGAACTGTACTGCTATGTGAATATGTGTGCCATGTTCACTCATGACTGATAACTTTCCCACTTACAGGCTTTCCAAAAAGAACTGGGAAAGAGAACCAGCAGCGTTCAGGCTCTGAAGCGTTCGGCCCGTGACCTGATGGAGACCGGCCGCGATGACACAGCGTGGGTCAAAGTTCAGCTTCAGGAGCTCAGCAACCGCTGGGACACAGTCTGCGCCCTATCAGTCACCAAGCAGACGCGCCTGCAGCAGGCGCTCAAACAGGTTAGAGAGGCGGCTGCACAGCTGTTCTCAAGCTTAACGTCAAACTTTTCTCCGCATATTTCTGTAATCAGACAATCGCAGATCCATAAAAAAAGCTTTGTGTTCCTGTCAGGCGGAGGAGTTTCGTACAGCGGTGCAGCTGCTCCTGGAGTGGCTCTCGGAGGCGGAGCAGTCGCTTCGATTCCGCGGTGTCCTCCCCGAAGAGGCGGAGACTCTCCAGGCGCTGCTGCACACACACCGGGACTTCATGGGCACAGTGGAGGAGAAGAGGACTGACGTGAACAAGGCTGCTGGGATGGGAGAGGGCATCCTGACCGTGTGTCATCCCGACTCCATCACCACCATCAAACACTGGATCACTATCATAAGGGCACGCTTTGAGGAGGTGACGAAGAAAATAAATCAATTTTTGTCACAAGTATTGCTTTGTTGTTGAGATTTCTGACTAATTAATAACTGTCGTCAATATGCAGGTGCTGACTTGGGCTAAACAGCACGAGCAGCGGCTGGAAACGGCTCTGACTGAAGTGCTCAACAATGCCAACCTGCTGGAGGAGCTCCTGTCATGGCTACAGTGGGCTGAGACCACACTGGTCCAAAGAGACACGGAGCCACTGCCTCAGGACATCCCACAACTCAAAAACCTCATCACAGAGCATCAGGTGGGTCCTTCAGTGGCCTCAGTGACTCATCAGTTGTTTGTCTTTTTACTAAACTCGTAGACGTAGTATTTTAATGTATTATTTATTTTTATTACACTCTAAGACTGACTGTGTTTGGACGCACATTTGAGTTACTGTCTGTGGCTGTTTGCTGTACTCAGATGTTTATGGAGGAGATGACGAGGAAGCAGCCGGATGTCGACAAAGTGACAAAAACCTACAAAAGAAAGCCAGCCGAGCCTCCCAGCAGCCTGGCGGAGAGGAGAGGCGCTCGTAAGTCTCCTGTGTTTATCTCTCAGTGAACAAATACTATCATCTCCCATCTCCCACGTCTGTTTCACACTGACACTAGTGCATGTGGTCGAAAGGTGCAGGTGCCGTTTTGTTTAGCCTTACCTGTTCTCTGCAGGAAAACACCAGCAACAGCAGCAGCAACAGCAGCAGGCGGCCATGCAGGTTTCTGGGGGAAACCCACGACTCAACCAGCTCTGTGCCAGGTGGCAGCAGGTGTGGCTGCTAGCTCTCGACCGGCAGCGCAAACTCAATGATGCTCTGGACAGGCTGGAGGAGGTACATTTAATTTGGTCAAGCAAAGCTACCCACACTCACCTAAGATTAAACTTTATGTATTTTTTTTATTATTATTGTTAATTTATTTATTTAAAAAGGGACCATGTACAGCATTAACATAAGTGTTGCCATTCAATGCTTTGTAGCAGAGTTAGCTTAAGCTAATTTGCATCTGTTGTGTACTCTGAGTCTTAATTAATGCCAGTGTTGTCCATTTTCAGCTCAAGGAGTTTGCCAACTTTGACTTTGACGTGTGGAGGAAGAAGTACATGCGCTGGATGAACCACAAGAAGTCCCGCGTCATGGATTTCTTCAGACGCATCGACAAAGACCAAGATGGAAAGATCACACGGCAGGAGTTCATCGACGGCATCTTGGCCTCGAGTACGAAGCTGCAGTGGTTTTGTTTTGTGTTTACATTGTTGTTTTGTTTTATATTTCAAAGACAGTAAATATCTTATCTAATATCCTCAGAATTTCCAACCAGTAAGCTGGAGATGACGGCCGTGGCAGACATCTTTGACAGGGATGGAGACGGTTACATAGACTACTACGAGTTTGTTGCTGCTCTGCACCCCAACAAGGATGCCTACAGGCCGACCACCGACGCCGATAAGATAGAGGATGAGGTAAGAGGAAGCTTAGAAAAATGTCTCGCTATAAATTTAGCTCGAAACATGTCAGTTACTGACGTCTTGTCTGGTCTGTGGTTGTGCAGGTGACGCGGCAGGTAGCCCAGTGTAAATGTGCCAAGAGGTTCCAGGTGGAGCAGATAGGCGAGAACAAATACCGGGTAAGTTCAGCTTTATTTATCGATCTACTTTTAAAGATAAAATAAAGATTAGAGAAAAAAAAGGTATTGGTAGTAATTAACAGGATTCTTAAAAAAACTGGGTCAAAGGGGATTTACTTCAGTTTAGTGCAGTCTCCTTTGATTTTGCAGCAGTATGCAACCTTTAGAGGTCCATATGAGGTCAAAGTAGTATAAACAAAACACTCAGGTTTAAATTCACACCAAACACTAGAATCACTGTGACAGCACCCAAAATCAGTGTGTAAACAAAGATTATTTTAAGTAATGTGAAGCGAACGAGAAGGAAGTAGAAATCTAAGCATGACTGCTAAGATTTACTCGTGAATCCCATTTGACCCGGTTCTGATTAGCTTATTATTCATAACTGGCTGTGACTGCACTTCATTAACTTCTCAACTTAACTTCACAGCATTTCACGCACGTGTGTCCATCTCACATCATGATAATCATGGTGTATTTAAGTGTTTACGCTGTCTCTGTCATAATATGTCATAACATTGATAGAACATGTTTATAATAACTGCGGGATCGCCGTCTTCTTCATCACAACGCATTAATATAATCCTGTAAATGCGACAGCACAGATACACACAGCAGGGGGGGAATTAGGAGCTGTAACTGAATTACTGTAGGACTGTAAAATCTGGTTCTATGCAGGAAAAATGTGGAGTGGAACTAAAACGAATTAACAGAGTTTTTAATAATATCGTTCTGTATTTTATGT
>VUQG01019086.1:93660-119705 GCA_015106755.1 Etia nguti
TGGGTTGTGAGGAGTAAAGTTTATTCAGTGTCTGAGGTGAAGAACAGGTTTGAGAACCGCTGATATGGACCCGGAGCAAAAGTGTTCTCCTGTATTTGTCTTTATGAACGCCATAAAGATGAATGACATCAAAGACTATCCTGGTGTACGTCATTGTGCGAGCTCATTGGCTGTATTGTAATCATTTATTGTACCTCCTTTTGGAGGTAACAGCCAGTGTTTTGGTACATCCAGTGAAGCCAAGCATGCATGAATCTTTTTTTATCAACCTTTACATGCACAGGTCACCAGTAATCTGGTTAAGGGTTCAAATCTGCCCTGTTATGTGGAATTTGTAATTATTTGGCATAAAAGTTAAAACCTTAATGAACTGAAAGGCAAAAATACCTGTAAGAACTCAGTTTAAACTTTATTTTTTTTCTATTTTCACAAACTATGCTTGCTTGGCTTGTGACTTAAAGAAAATCCTAACACAATAAAGTCTCCTAAAGCTTTTTGGCCTTATCGTTTCCTTTTTGGTATGCCATACAGATAAAAACTCATAACAGAGGAGTAGATGTGAACCTAACTGTACCGGTCACCAAAAAAGGGAGCGCAATGAATAGATTAAGAGAAAAATTGTGACTGAATATATTTAATTTTAATCCAAAATCTAACTTCAGAGCCTTGTTACTGCACCTTTTAGGAAGATTCTCAGGATGTTGGTGTAGGGGTTAGCACTGGTTATTGATGAATTTAAATTGGCTGTAGTTATGAGGTAGATGAGGCGCTCTATGGTTAAATGTGGCTTTCAATATAAGCTGCTTGGTGAGTAAGACTAGAAAGTCGTATAGAAACGCGAGTACACTTGCATTATCCGTAGACTGAACTTCCCACAACGTGGCAGACAGCAGTCTGTGTGTGTCTGTGCAGCATTATACAGCAGACACTTCCTCAGCTCTGACGGTTTTCAGCAGCATTTCCTGGATCGGCCATCACTACCACTGCTACAGTTTGTGTGTCCACTCCATCATTACCCACCGGGTAATGACATCCAGCGTCAGACTGCAGGACGCTGTGGATACTAATCGTCACAGTGTTTGTCTCTCTGCTCCTCTGTGTGTGTCTGGCTTCTCTTTTCTTCTCTGTCTTTGACTCCATCTCCTGTCTCGACTTCATCGTCACGCATTTTCACACCACTGACGTAACTGCCACACACGGCTTCTTTTTGCTTTCACCACTAATTGGGAGCCCAAGTTTGAGTTTTCCAAAAACACTGTACACAGATAAATAGTGTCCTTTCATACATCACAGATTCAAGTTGTCAGTATTTGTTGTTTCATTCTCTCTTTCTCTTCCCTTTGTCTTCCTCTGCTCCGTGTCTTCTGGATTTATTGTAGTTCTTCCTCGGAAACCAGGTAAAGTGACGTCCGCTGCTGCGAGTGGACGTGTGAAATCTGCTTCCCCGTTCTCCACTGAAGGAGTGCACCGCTTCCTGTTTCCGCATACTTAAAGAAAATACAGTTATGATACAGCAAATCTGTATTTATTTAATTTTACGTTTTCAAGGAAGAAGCACTCCTTTGTGGCTTTGCAACGTGTAAGCGGGTTTCGCCGTCCGCTCGTGTTTCTGCTGTGATTTGTTTGGTGTTGAGAGTGACAAATTGCACAATGCGAAGCTGGCGACAGTGACATGGCTGAAGGGGTAATTAGTGGTTCGGTGATATATAGTGTGCTTGGGACTGAAGCTGGGAAACAAATCAAGCTGCTTGGAGAGAGATCCAGAAAATTCCTTCTGTGCTGGTATCGCTTGGAGGTCTGCTTCGCTGGGCGGTTTGACAAACAATAACATGTTAGAAAACTTCAAAGACTGAATATAAATACATGACTGATTTATATAGTGTGTGATGATGCGTGGATATGAGTGGCTGGGTGAACTGGGCTGAGATCCGTAACTTCTGTCAGTGCATGGTTTTTCTGTCAGTGCATGGAGTAGAAGCAATGCTCAGATTTGGTACATGGGCTTGTCGGCGTAATGGTTGTAAATCTTTAGAAACCAAACAGTTGTTTTTACTCATTAATCTTTTTTTTTTCCTGATTTCCTCGTCTGTTTCCACTCTTTTTGGCCCTTCTTTCCCCCGTTTTTATTTCACCTGCCCCAGTTTGGAGACTCTCAGCAGCTGCGTTTGGTGAGGATATTGCGCAGCACGGTGATGGTGAGAGTCGGAGGAGGTTGGATGGCTCTAGACGAGTTTCTGGTCAAGAACGATCCATGCAGAGGTGAGCAAAGTGGACACACAAACAGACCAACCTAACCTCTTCTCATTTATATATACACACACACACACACACACACACATGAGCCTGACCGATACTGGATTATGTTGGGGGCTTTTTTTAGGCATATCAGCACAATTTCAATTTGGCACACATGCATTTTTGATTGGAAAAAAGTAAAAATAAATAATAAAAAGTAAATAATTGGCTGTGAAAAATAATGATTTGTATTGATTAGTATATACAACAAACTACAAATCCCTGGAAATACTTCTGACAATACATTTTCACCTGACTTCAAATCCCTGTCAGACTCGACATCACCTCATTTAAACTTAAATTAGATCTACTTTGTTTTCAGCATGAATTTACTCTAAGCAATTATAATCAGAATTTGCTTTGGCAAACTCTTAATTTTATATGATTGACTTTCAGTTACCACTCTGCTGAACGGCTTTTCATTATGTGTAGTAACAATTTTCAACATTTTATTTTTAGCTAAAAATTTCAATACTCTATCCATACTTTTAGCTAGCTTTGTGGCTAAGAGTTTTAACTGCAAATCATGCTTTTAGCTAATAATTTTTACAACTTTTTATTCCTGATTTTATCTAGAAACTTGTCAATTATGATTAATATAATTTTTGGTTCTCATATATTTTAAGCTAACTCAAGTCATTAACTGTAACATTTAAGTGAGTAATTACCAACTTCTTACTCGTATCTTTAGCTAGCATTAGCATTAGTAAACTGTTAGCCCGCATGCTAAGCTGATATTTTCCAGCTTCTCATTCCTGTTTAAATCTTATTTGTAACTGTTAACAGTTAACTGCTAACCACACATGTTAATGTTAATGTTAATAATTTGTTTTTTAATTTGTTCTTTTTCAAATGTTTATCTGTTATGTTTAAGCAACAATTTAAACTTACAACCATACTATTAGCTAATAATTTCAAACTTCATATTTATTTCATACTTATTTGTCTGTCAGGTTTAGTTAACAATTTCTTTTATCTTATGCTTTTAACTGCTTATACATTTTTTTTTTTTCATTTTTTAAAAACTTTTAAAATTCTGATTAGATCATTTATGCAGTTTTATTACTGCTAATTATCAGTTCCTTTTAGTTTAGCTTTAGTTGTAGCCTTTAGGTCTGAAAAGGAGCTTTAAAAAAGCCTCATCATTAAAACTTAAAGCCATTTATGGGGACTAAGATGCTTTTTAAATGGATGGGGCACCATCCTGACAAAAAATATCCAGTGTTCTATATCGGTCAGGCACAAGCACTTAGACACCATCACACCAAAGCACACAAACCCTCAAAGATGTTTCTCAACATGTTTACAACTCCAAGCACCAGTGGCTGAATGCACACGGAGAAAAAACACAAAATAAAGGCGAAAACACACAAACCGACTCAAGTTTCTTTAGTTTTTCTGTCAGCAGGTGATGCAGTGAAGCGCTGCACGGTCTCATTTTTCTCTCCAGTGTTTTCTTCCAGTGACGTCGGTGTAATCGTTGTGCTCCTCGGAGTGGTGTTTCTCTCTGTCTCCATCTCTCTTCCCCAATCTGTCATTTCCCTCCGAGCCCATCCTCTGTCGATCCCAAAGGACTCCTTCATCTTCATCATCATCTTATCTCGTCACATGTTTTATTTCTGTATACACAGAGCCCGTCCTCTCCCCCGGGCCTCTCTCTGTTCATTCTTTCTTAAATTTAAAAAAAGTAGTATTGCATGGTGCATGATCCTCAGTTTCTCTTTATTCCCTCCCTTTCTTTTTTCCCTCTCTCCCTTTTTTCTCTTTTCTCAGTGCAACATCCAGGAATAAAGATTCTCCGCTCCGATTCGAGTAGCTCCATCTCATCTCGTATAGGTTGGATTTCTCCTCTATCTCTCACGCTTTCTCTTAGCCGCCTGTATTTCCTCCGTCTGGTTTGTTTTTGATTGGTTTTTTTTTTTTGTTCCACTGGGCTTCCACTTTTCTTATTTCTCTTCTTCTTCATTCTTTTTTTTTTGTTATCTTTATCGTTCTACCACCTCCCCTTTCTCTTCCTTGGTTTGGTGGTTTGGCCTTGTTGCTGTGCCTTGCTGACTGTGATCACCTGACTAACATTATGTCTCCCCACTGTTCCTCCCCTACTGTTGCTGCTGGCTCCAGCCCTGAAATCCTGATCTGTTCCCTTTTTCCACACCTTTCAGGGGTCTCCGACACTCGTCCGGACCCCAAGAGTTCAGCAGTTTGTGTGTGTTTAGGGTTCATGTGTGTCTGTAAAGCTGGTTTTTAACAGACTGGTTAAACAGTCTTAGGATTGTGTGTGTGTGTGTGTGTGTGTGTGAGAGAGAGAGAGAGACTTTCTTCATTCCACTTCCAGCATGCAGTTATTTCACGTTGTCTCTTGTGTCTCTTAGTGACAGTCACTCCTGGCTATTTCTGCTGCCGAGGTATCTACACTTCCTCTCTGTCTCTCACTCACCATCCATCCATCCATCCATCCATTTGTCTCCATCTTTAACCACAGCTGTCCTCTGTGTGTGTCTTTATATGTGTGTGTGTACGCGTGTGTGTGTACTCTTTATAACAGTGGTCAGGTTTGTGTGTTAAAGGCATTCATGTCAGTCCCGTCTGTGTGGCACATGTTTGCGTCATGCTTTCCTCACTCACAGTAAAAAGCAGGATTTGGCCAACCCCCTGGTCTTTAGATGTTAACTCGAGGTTTGGTGATTTTTACAAAGTAAATCCGTAAATAAGACATTATTGAGACAAGAAGAGAGCGTGTGTAAAACTTAATAAATGAACACAGAACAAAATGTTGCCAGAACATACACCGGTCACTATGAATGCTAAGTAAAGACAGAGCTGCTCTTTTGTCTGCTTCGTAGAGAAGAATGTAAAAACTCTGTAATATGATTTGTAGGAGAAAAATATTGGTGTCTTAGACCTGGGCGTGGCCAGCCTGGGTTCCTAATAACGCTGGCTTCCAACGCGGCTCCTTTAAATGTGATGGCTGGTTGGTGGGAGACACAATTACAGGGTGCACCTGGCTGGCTGGCTTTGAGGGGGGACATAATTACAGGGTGCACCCGTTTAATTGACTGGCCTTGCTGTTCAGTTGCTCAGGACGAGCTAGCTGCAGCCCTCCTCTCCTCCTCCTCCTCCTCCTCCTCCTCCTCCTTCTACTTTTTAAGATTTTTTTTCCACTCTTCTTTCACTCCATTTCTCTTCCACTCTGAATCTGTCTTCTCTCCCTCTCTCTTTCTTTCTGTATTTATTTGTTCTCTCTTGAACCCTCACGTTGTCCTCGGTCTCTCCACTCTCTCTTTTTGTGGCTGGCTTCTCCAGGCTTGTTGTTGTCTGCTGGGGCTGCTGCACCACTTTTTGTCCAAGAATGCCGCTGAGTGTCTTTTGAAGACGGGAGAAACCCTGAATCTCTGGGTTCTCTCCTGCTAAGCATAAACCAGGCATGACCCCCACATGTATTTATACACAATCTGTGTGTACACAGCAGAGCTGAGATGCTCCTTTGCAGCAAGTAGTGAAAAACTACTTGAGAAAATCTTGTTGACAAACAACATAAGTGCAGCTGCACTTTGCTTCCAGCGCGCTCAGACGATTTTAAGCAGATACGCAATGAAAGTGAGTGTGGCACTCACTTTTCTGGCACAGTGTTTGCAGACTATGAGAGCATAGACACTTGCTGTTGCTTAAGGGGTTATTTAAAAAGGAGTCTTTTCACTTTTATATGTGATCGATAGAATAGTCTATCAGTCTTATTTTTCTGTTTACAGCATCAGGAAGCAGTGAGTTGGCTGCTGTCAGTACCTGTAAAGCTCGCTCATACACGTGTTTTATGAAGCGTGCGTGCTGGACTCCTTCTTAGCCACACAATTAAACTTCCTGTTTATTCAGTTTTAGTTTTTTTGGCATAAAAATTACATTTCCAACAATATTGATAGTTTCCCTTAATTTCATAAACGATGTATCAAACTGATTCGCAGTATGGCCCCCTGCTGGATGAGAACAGTACTGCAGGTGGGCCTCAAGAAGTCATTTACAATAAAGGAAAATAAGTTTGAAATAACCACCAAGTATTATAGTCTTTCTCTGAAGCAATGGCACTGTGTCTCCAAACTCGTGTCCACCAGTGTAGATGACTAGCTGACTTTCGTTGCGTATCGCAGTAATTAATTTGCTCCCACCTTTGCACTCAAACGAAACACGCCCCCCGCTCGCCTCCCACCTTAAAAATGACTCAACCAAAGTGCACTTAACAATCCCTCGGTCCCCGAAACCCCACCCGACCAAACACCTGCTCTGCTCACGCGCACTCTCAAAGAAACATGCACCGACTCTGACGTCTGCAGCCACGGAAGCACTGACTCTCTCCCTCACTCTGCTCGCTCCCTCTGCCGCCCCCTGCTGGAGGAAACCTCAGAGCTGACTCAAACGCAGACTCATTGTTCCCTTCCCTGTCCGTCTCTTTCTCTCCAGCTCGAGGTCGCACCAACCTGGAGCTAAGGGAGAAGTTCATCCTTCCTGAAGGAGCGTCTCAGGGTCTGGCCGCCTTCCGGTCCCGGGGCCGTCGCTCCAAGCCGGGCTCTCGGAACGCCTCGCCCACCCGCTCCTCTTCCTCGGCTTCCCACAGCGGTGCTTCCCTCCCCTCTGCCCCCTCTGCCCCAGCCACCCCGACGGCCTCTGCATCATCCAGGGTAAGGTTTTTCCCTCGAGTCATTACACACAATTAATGACAGACCAGGGATATAAGAGTCGTAAACATTTACAGAAAATTTAGAACTAATTGTGGTTTAAAAGATGTTAAAAATGGTTTGTAACACTTTTAAGTAATATCCAAAATAGTAGAAAATATGGTTAAACACACATCTGATACTATCATAGGAAATAAAACTTTACGCACCATTAAAAGCAGAACAAAGAATTATTTCAAGACGATTATCACTTGATTAAGTCTTGAATCCTCCCACTGCACATGCTGAAATGTGCTTGTTACTTAAAAGTGAACATTCTGCATGAAGTCTAGCAAGTGTCCTCGACCTAAAGAGGAGTTTAAAAACAAAGACTGTAAATAAAAGATGGCCTTGGCGGCATGAAGTCCGTTTTCAGACAAAATAAACGTAGCGTTGATGTTACTGAGAAATCAAGGAACACTGTCAGACACGCCTTAAAGCATGCACACTTTACCACCTGTTTTATTCTAGTTCAGGAATGTCAAGAAAAACTAAAGTATAAAGTGAAAAATCAGGAACTTTTTTTCTTTCATTTTTTTGCTTCTTTATGACTTTGGTGTAATATGAAAGGGGGAGCGCTTTGTCAGTAGGAAAGTCCAAAATTTATTTTCAAATTTTTCTGAGCTTGCAAGCAGTCTCCCCCTAGGGACATGGTTCCATGTTTTTAGACCATCTCAGTCTCTTACAGTCTATATTTGGAAAAAATTCAAGATACACTGACACTCCAGGATTTGAAAAAGGGAAAAAAAAATACAAAGACTTCAAAAAAATAAAAGAGGATGCTATCTGGCTATTGCAAAAATCTTAAACTGGTGGAATATTCCTTTACTGGAGAGTTGACATATTCTAGATGAAAGTTATTATTTTTGTAGCTCTCACACACAGTCTTTCATGCTCATCTTCTGTTGTATGTTGGAGTGTTTGTTAAATAGAAACATCGTC
This sequence comes from Etia nguti, assembly GCA_015106755.1. Classification (NCBI taxonomy): domain Eukaryota; kingdom Metazoa; phylum Chordata; class Actinopteri; order Cichliformes; family Cichlidae; genus Etia; species Etia nguti. The sequence goes on from VUQG01019086.1 coordinate 101,604, forward strand.
ATTGTCAGGACAAACAGACCATTGTTATTTCTTAGTGTCGTCATCTGATGTCAGTGATGTTTCCTGTTTGTCATGTGAACGCTGTGTGTGTGTGTGAGAGGTGGTGCACATTTGTAACTGTGTGTTTTTAGGCTTTTTTGTAACATAGTTCATTTGTTGTCATCCTCCTGTTGTTGTTGTCAGAAATCACCGCATCCTTAACCGTGAAATTTTATGTTTTGTTCTTTTTTCTTTCATCTTTTTGCCTTTTCCCCACGTTCCTCTTATTCAACCCTGCTAACCTCGCTTCAAACGTGTCCTTCCTGCATTGATGGGGTCTCTCTTTATGAAAAAATAATAATTAATGATCCACTCTTAAACATTAATCTGCTGCGCTGAACTCTCCATCCAATGCCCCCCACATCTCCTCCCCACACCCCCTCCTTCATTTGCTTCTTCCCTATGCTGCTTTGCTCTCCTCCACCCTTCCTTCCTTCCTTGCTTCCCTTCCTCCCTTCAGTCGTCCCATACTCACTCGCGTGACTATGCCAAGCCCTGGCTGGCACACAGTAAAACTCCAACGCCAACCAAGTGCCACTGCTGCCCAGATCTCGGTCACAGCCACACCACTCCTGGGCACGAGGTAACACACCCACCCACCCACCCAACTACCAACCAAATCCCCTGCCCCACCCAACCCCACCCCACTGAACGCGCTAATGCACTAATGCACACTCGCAGGTGCTCTCACATGGGAAGCTTTACTTTGGCTGGGGTGATTTTGAGCTTTGCTTGAATTTTTTTGTTTTTTTGTATCAAAATAGGAGAATAAGGATAAAACCTGCACAGTTTAGTGGATTTATTTATCATATCTCAGCTGACTCGCTTCATTTCTTTAACTGAAATGACACTAGATTTAATATTTTGTGGCTTTTAACTCTTGATTCGATAAAAGCAAGTTGATGAGATATCCTTGTTTTTAAAACAAGAGAAAACAAAAAAAAAAGATTAAAGGACTAATCAGCAGATTTACTCCATATAGTTTTATGTGGTCACATAGTTTTATAAACACAAACCTTCACAATTAATAGTAGTGTTTAATATAGTGTTCATATGTTGTTGGTGTTTTTATGTTTAACGCGTTTCTTTGTCTTGTTTAATATTTATTTGTAGATCTGTTTTTGTTCATGTCCATGTGGATGTAATGTGTTGTTTGTTTGTAAACATGTTAATCTTTGTGTGTGTGTCTAAAGTGATAACAATGAAATTATCCTCAGCTGACGTCTCCCATGTGCTCCTGCAGGGGGCGCCATCTGGGTCCAAGTTAAAGAGACCGACCTTCCACTCGAGCCGAGGCTCGCTAACCGGGGAGAACGGTGGAACGACGCACACCAGCAAACCATCGCGGACGGGTGAGACACCGGCCATGTGTCCTGGCTACTGTAGACACGTTATCTGCTTCATTAAGGAAGACCTGCTGATTTCAAGCTCCATATTTTTATTCATTAACTCTACTAGATTAGCTTTCCATGACTCACAGTTCAAAGTAAGGCCCTGCTAAAACCAGACTTACCAGAAGAAGGTTTGAACGTAAAGTAGGTGGGGCTTCTCTCCTTGCATGCTGGGCAGGTTTTTAAAATTCCTACTTCTGTGACCGAATGTGTAAATTCAGAGCCGATTCACAGTATTGTTGCTGCTGAGATATTTACTCTCAGATAACTGAATTCAGTTCTACTCATAAAGTTGTGTCAATATCTGAGACTAAAACCTACAAGTGCCAAAAACTGCAGTTCCTCTAACGGCCACTTGGAGTCCGTCCCCAGGAGTGAGTTAGCCTCCATACACGCCCGGGTTAAAATGTCCAGTGTTACAGCAGAAAGAAAAATGTGTCAAAGTTTTCCCCTTCATGGCAGCTGTTCACGGAGTGATTTATGTTGTGAAGTCACCTGCTGATATTGTATTAGACTAATTATTTTGGCGACTTCTGCAGCATTTTAATGCGGTTACATGTCAAATAATAATAGCTTATTTGCACTAACAGTCCACGTCCAAACGCTTTGTGCACAGGTTGTTACTGAGAGTAAAATACTAGTATTCTATTTTCTTGTTAAGATTAATTATCGGGTGTCTGTGTCTAGTCCATAAATGAAGCTTACCAACCAGGCTAGCTACTGTTAGCCGACAGTCTGCAGCAGTCTGCCCTTTCGTACAAATATGGGTACTCTGACCCCACAAAGAGCCAAGATGATGACAGCTGAGGTTGAAGCTCAAAGAAGATTCACAAACCACTGGGTGACATCAAAGAGGCTGCGTCTATCTTGTATATGCAGTCTGTGGTCTCAGCCAACCCACAGACATGGCAGCCTCCAGAGCCACAGTGCTGCAAAATAAATGTGAATCTGCACAAATGCATGCTCTGCTTTTGTCAGCACATTTTTACAGTTTTTTTTCTCTTGCTTCCCTCTTTTCTCCTGTTAGATCCCAAGCGAGGGGGGTCCACAGCCAGCGGTCCCACCAGCCGAGCCGGCAGCCGAGCCGGCAGCAGGGCCAGCAGTCGCCGTGGCAGCGACGCCTCAGACGCATCAGAGCTCCAGGACGCTCGGTCCGTCTGCTCCGACACTTCAGATACCCCGCGGCGACCAGGCAGTGGGACCAAACCCTCCAAGATCCCCACCATCTCCAAGAAGACCCCCAGCCCAAAGACCCCGGGGTCTGCGAAGAAATAAACCCACCCACAAAGAAACTGGAGGAACTCACAGTGGGTGGGCCACTATTATCTGCCATTTTGGGTGTACCAGCGTCACTCTGAGCATCCATCCATAGGGCTTGTCTAGAATGTGTGCACTATGACTGATACTTTCCAGGAGAAAGAAAGAGGTGGATGAGCTGAGTGAATCTCCGTCTCATTCTTTCCCCAGCCGACTGAAAACCTGCACAAGAGGAGAAGATTCTGGTCTGGTGGTCTCAGGCCAGAGTCTGTGGGGTGAAAAAAAAAAAAGACTGTTCCCCTTTAAGAAGTGACCCCAGTTTGCCTTCCAGTCTCCTGCTTCGTCTTTCAGAAGTTCCCCACCAGCGAGGAACCAAACACAGACCGACCCGATGTGATGCTGCCTTACTTTGTGTTACAAACTCCTGTCCCGATCAGACACACAAATACACACATTTTAACATAGAGCCAGTGCAGGGAGTGGGACACGCCGCTACCGCCGCCGCCACGGCTACAAAAACAAAAAAAGCTCAAGTGGCATTCAGGAAAAAAAAAAAAAAAGAAGGAATTTGTGGGTTATTATTTTGGCTTGTGGGCCACATGCCTCAGCAATGAGTTAAAAAAGAAAATATGCAACGACTGCCATGTCGCTTCCCCTGCGTTGGTTGGCGAGAAAAAGAGTCACCTCAGCAGATCTACGGAGGCGGGAAACGCTGTCTGGCTCGCACAGCGGCCAACCTCAGACTCGGAGGATCGGCGGTGGCGCTGCTGCAGCTGAGGGCAAACTCTCACACACTCAAACGCCACAGAGCCGACTCCTCCCGACCGCTGGAACGTTAAGACAGGCCTCGCGGGTGTGCGTCTCAGCGGTTTTGTCACATGTCTGCGTAACAATCCGACACACACACACAGAAAAAAGAAATCACAAACTGGCAATAGAGAGGACTATTTTTATGGCGACACACTCAACTAACAGCACATTACTGACAATACACGACATGCGTAACCCGACGTAAACGACCGCGTTCGCAGAGTCCGACAACCAGCATGCACTAATTGTCTCTTCCTCTGCAGCCCAGCAGCACATACGCGCACTCTCAAACTCAAAAGGTGTGTGCGCGTGTGTTTCTTACAGGAAAGAATAAAGGTCAATGACTTGAGTCACTGTATGCAAACGTTTAATTTGCGAATGTCTTTTTGGGTTTTTTTCTTCTCGTTGTTTTCTGGTTAATTTATAATCCAGTTTTATTTTCTAGCTTGAGAGAAAGATCTATTTATTTTTCACGTCATATCACCGTTGGCAGAGAGTGATTTAGTATTATGGTGAAAGATTTTTTTTTCTTTCTTTTTTTTTGTACCGAGAAGATGCCCACTCCTCTCTTTCGACGTGATCTGTGTGTAAAGTGTGTTTCTACTCTGTTGTAACATGACATCCTTCACTAGGTCGCTGATTCTAGTGGCAGCCTTTTTGTTACATTTTCTTTAATGCTAATGACTACAGTTTTCCTGACCACGACCAAAGGGGGTTGCCCTTCATGTGTAGAGAGAACTACAAATATGAATGACAGGGGACCTGGGCTGAGCGGACCAATGAGAGCGGGCGTCCTCCCTCGTGTCCCTCCCCAGCGTCTCTTCTTCTAGGCTTTTTTTTTTCTCTTTCTCCAAATGCTCCGTCTTTGGCGGGGCCTGAGTTTGTCTCTGTGTTATCTCGGTGTAAGAGATGAAGTTTATGAAAACTAATGAAATTTACATTAAGAAAGAAGAAGAAGACATCTTAAGGTGATTTTTATTTATTTATTGTCTCTCTAAAGGGGGAGGGAGGTATCGGGAGACGAGTCCACCACCTTTTGATGCTGTGCTACTCTGTGTGAGAAGAACATGGAGGGAGGGAGGGGTGTTACTACGAGTCACTTGTGTATAATTAAAACGAAAAAAAAACTAAAATTATAAACAATTTTTTTGTTCTGTTTTTGTATTAAAATTATGCTTGCAGTAAAACAGTCTCTTGTCTTTTGTGTCTGTGTATGTAAGAGCAGCCGAGTTTGATGTGTGAATGTGTGAACGGTATCGTGTACGAGCTGAAGCACCCAAAATTTATTAGTTATTAATAATATAATCAAGAGTTCACTGGTCCCAACAGCTCCAACCCTGAACTGAAGGCCTGATTATTTTATGCACTAAGTCAGGGGCGTCAAACATGTGGCTCGACTGCATCAGCAGGTGACTTTGCAAAGTCTGAAATTTACAGCAAAATCATGAATCATAGAAAATTTTCAGTGCACTGCTGTTCCTTGTGTTCTAATCCAAGAACTACACAAAACACATTTAAAGGTGTTTCCTGATCTCTACGAGGTATTTAAATCATATCCAAAGTCCTAGAAGCAACCCTAATATGTGTGTTCAGACACTTATTTAAAGCATTAAACATCTAAAGTAACTTTAATTTTAATGATCATCCAAACATAAAGATTGCACATTTATGATCACCGGACAAACCTGATTTAAAAGCTGCCCCAAAATAAGGTTTTACTTAGAGGATATTCTGCTAGCACCAAATCTGACCCACTGCAGAATTCTCCCATAGATTTCAAACTGGGATCTTTGAGTGCCAGGACTCTTTCTCATAGCTCTGGTCATAAAGAAATAAGATCATACTGTTGTTAAGGTCAAAAATACTCTGATCATTTGATCTGTAAATGGGCGGTTTATTAAATTTGCTCACAAAACACCTCTTTACACTACAACAAGGGTCTCAAACTCGCGGCCCGGGGGCCACTTGCGCCCCAGGGGCCACTTGCGCCCCACATCACCCCTGCTTGCGGCCCCTATTTTGACGTGAAGAAATATAACTAAATTTGACACTTGAAGTTACTGTTTTTTTGTTAGGGAGGATTTGTTTGTTGTTGAGTGCAATGTGAAAATAAGTTCTTTAAAAAGCAAAACATGATTTAATATCAGCAGAGAGCACAGACATGTTGAGGGATTGGCCGTCTTTGTTCAGTGAGAGAGTCAAAAACTAATGTGAACACTTATGTCTGCATTTTTATTTTGTTAAATACAAACAAAATGATAGCATTAGTGCTGCCACGTGTCTGACCAGAAAGAGAGTACCAATGTTTTTATTTAGTTCGAAGAAAAGCTTCAGTTAATTAAGAGTGAGGCTTTAACTAGTCCTGCCCACCTAAATTCAAACTCATAAAGACCACAGTCAGATACTCCTGCACTGAATGATTAACCATTAATAAAAACCTAACTGCACTTGGTAAATGAATAATATTTCTTCATTCACATGATATTAAATATGAAAGTCTGCTGATTTTGTCAGATGGGTAGCATCATTTGCTCAGTTAGGGGTATTTTTATGAGTACATTGATGTGTTTCCAGCATGTTTCCTCTAACAAGAGAAAACAGATTTCAGAAATTAACATTTGCTGTTTTTATAAACAAGCATAGTTTTCATTTTATGATGTTTTTTTTGTTATCATTAGTTTTTATTTGTGGATTTCTAGTTATAGATAAATTCTCTTTGATGGAAAAGGCCTTTATGTCTCCCCTTTCTCTTGTTTGCATGTGCGTGCCCACACTCACTCACTCATGCAGACAGCGGCCCACAGACTCAGAGGCAGACACCGGACATTTTTAGGTAATTACGCTGTTACAGATAAGGACACGCCCGACTGGATCTTCTCCTCTGTGCACGATGAGGAGCTAACCCCAGGGGAGGAGGTGGTGGAGTAAGTAATCTTAATAATCTGAACTCCCTCCTCTCCGTCCTGATGTGTTTCTTGTCGTGTTCAAGCTCTCCAGTTTGTGTCGGTGTGAGACAGCGATGGAGGATTTGAAAATAACTCCGTCCTGTTTATTTGGTGGTTCCACCGGAGATGATGAGGTCTGAGTCCACCCTCTGCAGCTGTGTGTACACTCACACTCACACTCCTCTCATTTTCTGTCCACTCTCAATCCATCTACGCCCGTCCTCCCTGCAGTCCATCTGTCATCCCAGACTGCTCCGTCTGATGACAGTCCTTGCTCTGTTCCACCACTTCTGTCTCACAGGAATGTCATTTTTCATTTATGCTGGGTTTGTATGGTTTCGAGGGCACTCGGGCACTTAGTTTTTCTCTCTCTCCTCTTTAACTCCCTGTTTGTTCTTTCACCTCCGCCTCTTCATCTTCTCTCACTCCTCTCCCCCTCCCCTTTATCTCTCCAGACGAGGCTTCCATAAAGTTGCAGATGTGAAGAGAGAAAGAAAACAAAATGGGGCAGAGCGTTAATTCCTGGCATTTGGGACTCGCCCTTTCGGCCAGGACAGAATGAACCGTGGTCAGTTTGGTTTGGTCAGTGTTATTCATGCCTTTCAAAGTGACCGCAAGTACCAGGCCGCTTTGAAGCAAAGAGTACACAAACACGAGCTGGCACAGGCCTGAGCCTCACTACTATATTTGAGTCACTTCTTCCCTCCAAGTCTTTTTGGTTTAGAGTCGCACACATGCACAGCGTGTGTTTGCATTAGGCCTGCTGCACGGGAGGCTCTGTGAACTAATGAATAGCTTAACGGGAAACCTGCAGCTTCAGAAAAAAAGCAGACTTATGTTAGAAGTTAATTCTGAGCCAAGATAACACAGCAATGTTTGAGATTTTCGAGCTTTGAAACTGGCATCGGAGGTAAAGAACCATTCGTCCAACTCACAGCTGACAAGTAAGGATAAAAAAAATCAGGGGAAACAGAAATGTACTGAACTGATTCAAGTTTAAATAAAACGCAGTGAAAATGGAGGGTATAACAGCAAGGTTTGCTAGTAAACATGGATTATAGGTTCATACGTCTATATTTACTGAAAACTCTCTATAGAGTGGGAAGACTTTTTTTTATTCACCCTTCATGTTTTCCAGAAAAACCAAACCAACCTTTCAGAGGCTTTAAGTTTTTAGTTTGTGACGATGTCTCAGCTCTCAGAGGCCAGGTTGTTTATCAGGGTTTGAAGCCTTTGTGAGACACTGCCCACCCCGCCATCATGAGACTTACTAAGATCATGTGGGTCTAGATTAGAGTGGGGGCTGAATCATCCAGAAAATGATCTCAAGACAGTATGGTAGGTGTCTGATAGTTGGTGCTGTCGACCATCACCTCTCTTCGCTGATGGTCATTCACTCTGTCAAACCATCTGTCTTCTTGGTCCAAACTCTGAAGATTAGCATCTTCTAATGAGTGTCCTTTCTCCTTTAGGTGCTAGTTGAGCTGGCTCACCTTGGTTCATATGACCCTTAATGACTCACAAGATTACAGGGTGGGCCAACAACTCTCAGGACCACCCCCCACGCCCTTATGATTCTACATCAGTTTTTAAATCTCTTGGACAAGGGCTGAGACGTCTTCATGAACCACAAAGTCGTCCAGCTGCCGTCATTTCAAGCACTTAAGACAACCATGGCCTGGATGACTGAGAAGCTTTGACATTGTACAGATTTTATTTTGAGTTTGTACAGCCAGCCTCAACTGGCCATCAGAGGAAATGCGGTTTTTGGCACTTTCATTTGTTTCATTATTCGTCCGTGCAGTTTGCTGAAAAAGAGCCCAAAAAACCCCGAAATCCATCAGCGAAAACTAAAATTGGGTATCATTTTATTCGCAGGTGTATTTAAAGTTAATTTGCTACTATGTAAAATGTTTATTTTTTAAAAGTTATCTTTTTGTCTTGATATTATTTTACGACCTTTCCGTCAGTTTGGCAGCTCTGTGCAGGGTTACATGTGTAAAGAATTGCTTCTCCCTGACTTCCTGACTTCTGACTCACCGTGCGAACAGAGATGTTTTAGCATTAAACAAGACAGCTGGCAGCCAGACACTTAAAGCGGAGTAGCAATGAAAGGAAGCAGTCATAAGAGGATGAAAAGATAGATGGGTGGAGGTAAGAAGGAGAGAGATGAGGTCTCCCAAAGAGACCACTGGGAGGGGAGGTTGATGAGATGTAAGCAGGAGAAGAGAGAAACTTTAGGACTTGAAAGAGGAGGAGAGGCAGAGGCTGGGAGGGAAACTCCCTTCTGGTCTTGAACAACTGTTCAGGCTTCAAACACTCAGAGCGCTCCACAGCTCACGCTGAGCAAAGGACTGCAGGAGAAACCTCTCACCCCTCTCAAGGATTTACATTCAGGAAACAATTTTTATAAAGTGGATTAGGAGAGACATCTGGAACCCCAGAGACGTGTGGGAGGCGAGCGGCCTTGAATGAATGAATAAGTGCCCACAGAAGACTGGATAAAAGTTTCCAGAAGTTATTTTTTGTCAGCAGATGATCCTCGTGAGGTATCCCGGGTTAATCTTTGGCTCACTGCAGGTGCGAGCTTCCTTTCCTTGTGCGGTCGAGAAAAACTCGGAGCTAACCTGATGATACGGCTCTCCGGTTTCACTCCAATTTCTGCAGCACCTGCCCATCACTGAAATTGCTTTCCATCCTGCAAGTTTGCTGGAGGCTTTGAAGTTGTAATCTTCCATAAGGGCATTGTTTGTCTATATCCAAAACACATCTGAAAAGCTTGTAATTATGCTCTCACTCTCATTATCTCTGCTTCTCCTGCTCCACGGCTGAGAGGTGAGGGAGAAGTGGATGAGAGGAGATTAGAGAAGGTAGAAGAGGGAGGGAGAGATAAACAGGCAGTTTAAGGCTGTAAACACATCCTGTCCAGAGGCAGCTGTCTACTAAACACATCGGGCATAAATCAAGGTTGTATTTGTCTGTGGTGACTCTGAAGCAGTCGGGGGACAAACAGGAGCGAGCAGAAGGCACTCTGTGGTGGTCAGGCTGGTCACACTGGTGGAGGCGAGAGAGGACGCGAGGGGAGAAGTGGATTATTTGTGAGGGGAAACTTTGAGAAGAATCCGGGGCAGACTACAGTCATGGCCTCGGTCGTCTCTTACAGCCTCTCCTGCCTTTTCGCCAAGATGACACGGACGCACATGAGGAGCGCCAGAGCCACGTCCGCCATCCACCCCTGGACCCTGCTCCTCCTGGCCCTGCTGCTCCTGCTCTCCCTCTCCCTGTGGAGCCAGCAGGCCGAGGCCGTGGTCCCCTCCAGCTTCCGGAAGCTCAGTGGACGAGAGAAGAAGGAGATGCAGAAGGAAATCCTGACCATCCTGGGTCTCCCGGGGAGACCCAGACCCCACCCTCCGCTGCGACCGCCATCCTCTGCGCCGCTCTTCATGCTGGACCTGTACCACGCCATGTCTGTTGATGAGGATGAAGGCAATGAGATTATTGCAAGTACACCTTTCAAGGGGTCATCTAAAGGGGCACCTCAGGTCAACCGCGGTGCCCTGCCAACCCTCAGCACGCACACACCGCCACTGGGGACGGTAGTCAGCGAGGCCGACACGGTGATGAGCTTCGTCAACCTTGGTGAGTCATAAAGCTGTTAAAGGTACTTATTTTACTAAGACTCAATCAACACCATGGCTTTATGTCCAAAACATCAGCGACTGGGTGAAGAGTTACCAGCTGTAGCTAAACTAGGGCCATGCTTTTCTTTTATGTAATACCAATTTGTACCACAAGATGTTGCAGTGAGTCAGTGTCACCTTTGTATAACCTGGTAAGTCGATGAGAACTTGGCAGCACAAGGGCAGCTTGGTGTGACGTAAAACCTGAGGAAAAATTGTGTAAATTCTGCCCCCTGGTGGTGGAAATTTTAGTTAAATTCTGCAGATAGTACTTACAAAATGTACCTTTAATGGTGAGAATATAGAACTGTAGCTGAAATATAAAATATGCACCTACCGCCCAGGTCTGGGAAGTGTCTTTTACTGGCATTCTTTTATATGCCCAGCAGGGGGCGACTCCTCTGCTTACTATAGAAGTCTATAGAAAAACAGCCCTACTTTTCGTCTGATTTATGACTTCATTAAACATTTTCCTGATGATTTAATGTTCTCAATTAATAATCTGAAGTCCTAGTTAATACAACGTGATGTTCACTTTGTAAATTATGGTCCTCATTAGAATCAAAAAGCCCAGTAAAACTGGGTTTATGAAACAGTAAGGTAAAGGTTTGTGAAAGCAAGACTTCCAAAACATTTAAAACCAGGAAATGTCGTTCTCAGCAGCTACTGATGTGTCTTGACCCCGGTGAAGGCCACCAGTGTTTCTGGAGCGTCAGCCGCTTTAGATGTTTACAGTAAAAATGTAACTGACAGATGTGCCAGAGTTTTCTGAAGTTGTCTTTCTGTTTTGTTTGTCTTCAGATTTCTCTCATGTCAGGGAAACAAAGCAATATCAAGAAAAATGACTGAATCATTTTTAGTCTTCATCACAGTAACTGTGATCTAATTGCCAACAAAACCAATACCGGTGCTTGGCTGATATGTAGGTGCATCCCTAGGTTTTAATTTCATTTTACTATAGCCATTAAACAAACAAGATCTAAAGTGTTAATTGGTAATAATTAGGGTCACAGTTGGCGTCAAGTGGATTTTATTACCTTGAAAGTGAACCAGCCCAGATCTTTCCCCCTCCAGTTTTCAGGCTCTAACATCTGTAAATAAAGCTGTGGCATCAGTCTTCTCATCTGGCTCTGATCATTAAACGGGTATAAGCATTCCCTAAAGCTTTGGACTGCTCCTTATAGCTTAAAGAGAGGAACACTGTTTATCATCAGTTTTGAATGACAGGACAGTTTTTGCCTTTTTGTGGTCTGGCTACAAAACGCAAACTAGAGGGATGAAATTACACAGTGTGTGAACTTGATGACACTGACAGTGCCATAATTTTTAGTCTCATGTAGTTTCCTCTAATTCTCCCCCCGGCAGAGCGGATTAAAGCCGCTGTCAGTACGACTGATTTTCATTGGTAGGTTTACATTTCAGTTTGTGGTTCCTGAAATCAACCAGCCTCAGTCCACTGCTGCTCCTGTGATATTACATGAAGGACTTTGATGTTTAACCTGTTAAGCCTGCAGGGGTTTTCTGCTTGAAAATGAAATGCCCAAAATTGATGTATTTCTCTGCAATTAAATCTCTGTGTATACAATCTTGATATCAAAATAAAGCTAACACTTGTGAGATTTCATTAGAGGTGCAAATATTATTGCAGATGGTACTATGTCAAAGTTACTGAGACTCAAACATAGAAAAATCGGATTTTTTATTGTCCCTCGCCTAATTTATAAAAGTATTTTTTAAAAGTATTTTATAGCATATACATATATATGAAAATATGTTTTGGTTCACATTTACCTCCAGAAAATCACATTACTGCTCTTTTAACTGTTTGGTGTCTTCGCTTTGTTTGGTGGTTGTAGAAATGGTTTATATGAGATTTTAGCTGAGATTCAGAGGTTTCTGTGGATACTACACATGTCGGGATTTGTATTTCTGACCCCTGTGTTATAACCAATTAAACGCAATCTCCTCCCTTTTGCCCCCTGTACTCGGGGCGTGGGTGCTTAACTAGTTAAAGTAAGAGGTGAAAAGGTGGATTGGAAAATCTGTCCAAATCAGGGGGATCAAACTAGTATTACCTCCCAGGGCACAAATAGCCCAATTTAATAGTAGGTAGGGTGAACAAACTAAACCTGGTGCATGTAAAGTGTTTGTTCATTTAAACGCACACAAACTATGCAGGTGAAACGTTTGGCATTGATCATGTAAAGGATGGTTTTTTGTGGAATAGTCGCAAACTTCTCATTTTTATAATCAGAAGTTTGTTTTTATGATTTAATGCCTGTTAAAAGTGACGATTCAGCTGCTCTTCTGTCTGCTGATCATCTTTGGGCTTCAGCAGGAAGGCATTCATAGATCCTCACATCTCTGTTTCAGCCCGTGTCAGCAGATTCATGTGGACTTTTGTAAACTGCAGCCAATCAAAATCCAGGATATTGTCTCAACATGTGGTCCAGACCACTGAAACAACGTAATAACCTAAACTTCTCCAGTTTGTTTCCCTTTCTTTTGGTGTAAAGAAATACATCCTGAGCCCTCTGTTCAGAAGGAAATAACCTGAAATTTCTGTTTCTCCACAGTTAGTTGAAAGTCATCACACAGAAACTTTACTATCGAAGTCAAACACCTCACCACGGTTCCTTTGCAGATCTGTCAACTATAAAGGCCTGCCATACTTTGAGTATTTATCGGTAAGAAGGCTGTGACATGACAGAAATGGACTATGAGCCACTAAGAAGTACATTTTAGGTAAACCTCTCTTTATATAAATCTTTTCAACCACCCGGTGGGCTGAATTAAATCCTTTAATGACCGCTTCTTATCCACACTCTGAAGTAGATCCACGTATTTGATGCCCTTTGTTTAGATCATTTTACTTAGCTTTCATCAATAATGGCCACATGGATTAACTGGACATAATCTTCAATACGTTCAAAACGGGGAAGTTGGTAATTACAATTAAAAATATACTGTTAACTGTAGTTGCATATGAAATTCAGTTTAGTAATTATTTTTAGTTAAGTTCAGACATTTTGCTGGGTTGAGCCTTAATTCAATTCAATTTTATTTATACAGTGCCAAATCACAACAACAGTCACCTCAAAGCGCTTTATAATGTAAGGTAGACCCTACAATAATACATACAGATAAAAACCCAACAATCATATGTGACCCCCTATGATCAAGCACTTTGGCGACAGTGGGAAGGAAAAACCCCCTTTTAACAGGAAGAAACTTCCAGCAGAAGCAGGCTCAGGGACGGGCGGCCATCTGCCGCAACCGGTTGGGCTGAGAGAAGGAACACAGGATAAAAGACATGTTGGGGAAGACAGCATGTCTTAAACCTGCATTTTTTCTAATGGACAGCAGGGGGCGACTCCCCTTGTTGCTAAAGATTGAGTTATAAAACAACCGTGCTTCTCACTTTATTTATGACCCCAGTTTATGGTCAAGATCACCAACTTAAAAGTCTCATAATATGACATGATGTTAATTTTGTAAATTATGTCCCCGTTACAATAAAAAAGGTCAATAAAGCATGTTTGCTTCACAGCCAGGTTACAGTGTGATTGAAAGGTCACTGCACTCAGATGTACCTCTCTCTCTCATGATGTCTGTTTTTAAAAACCGAGATCCTCAAGTAAAGGACCACACTGATTATGCCCTATCTTTTAATTATGGTGAGAAATGTTGGTTAGCGTGAACTCAATGGAGGTCAATTAATGAGGGGACAAAAACAGAGCATCACCAAGAAAGTTCAGCCCTTGACAGACTCTGGTAAACCCTCCACATGAGTTCATGGAGTTTAACTTCACCAACAAAGGTTCTGAGCAACTGTAATTATTTAAAAAGCAAACAAAAAATATTTTTATAGATTTTATGGGAAATAAATGATACTATTTGGTTTTTAAAAAAAATACAAATACTACTAATACAGTTTGGTTCAATGTTCCAACATTACCAGCATGAGGAAGATTGTGAAGACTGTGAGTGAAGTGTTTATAATATACTATATGTTAACTTCTTAAAACATGGCCCTGACAGTGACCACCCAGCATGTAAACACTAAACTGACTCTAAACATGTTTAAACAGTTCAGAGAAAGGACCGCACCAAGTGAAGCTGAACAGAAATGTAAAAACTGATTTGCAATTTTCAGCGTTTTCTAACATTTTGTAGCCCAAACAAAAAACCAATCCATTAAGAAAATTCATAACATTTAATACTGGAAAAAATATACTGCTGAAGGTTGCCCCTTGGCCTCTGTGTGTGGATGTTTATGCGTCCATCAACACGACAGCACAGCCCTGCTGATGCCTATCTGTCTGAGCCTGAACATTAAACATCCTCTTCCCGATGGTTTCCTTCCTCCTGCTCGATGGTGATCTGCACCCAGTTCACCGTGGGAAACGTCACCCCCTCTCTGCTCAGGGTCTCTAATGAACTGCTTCAAATGAGAGGTTTGCTTTTTCAGAAACAAAAAATACATCTGCTCTGCCACGGAAAAGAAAAAGCACCCTGAAATTTATCAGTCAGCGCTGCAGGAACACAGCATGTCATCCCCCAAAGCGGCACGATTTCATAAACAGAGGGGACTCATATCTTTAATAGTCACCTACAGCTCAGGACAGAGTTTCCTTTGGATAAAACCTTTAAAACTTCACTGAACTTACTTAAAAGGGCAGCTAAAACACATCAGACGAACGGAGAACATTTGAGATATCGTGCAGGAAATAAAGACCTCAGGCTGAGTGTGTGAACTTTCACACAACAAAAAGACGAAGCATCCAACCGCACACCAAACCCGCTGCAAATATATTTAGCAGCTCCTCGAATAACTAATCTAATCAGTGCGTGTGGTTCGTGTAAGCTGAATGAAACAGGCGAGCGTGTGTGTCTGTGCATATGTAATGGGAAGACACAGCTGGTTAGAATTAAAGGCCCACTGACACACAAAAAAAAGCCAACGGTATGAATTGAGATGAAAATACTGCTGTGGAGGGAGCAACGCTAAAAATACCAGGCAGGGCTGCAATTAGTGGTGTGTGTGCTGAGCAGCTGCTGCGGTTCAGAGCACTAAGTGTCTCTAATTACTGCTGCAGAGTGTGTGTGTGTGCGTGTGTGCTGATATGCGCACGCCCAACCGATGAGGGGTGTCCTCTGCTGAGTATCTCTATTTAACATGCTGTGTGTGTGTGTGTGTATGTGTGTGTGTGTGTGTGTGTGTGTGTGTAGGCCAAACCCCAGTGACAAGGACTTTCATGTCCATGAAGGGTTCTACAAGGCCGTCCTTGTAGACGGACACACACACACACACATATACTCGCTGTGCTGATGTATGAGGGCGTGTGTTCACTTGCTCATCTCTGCGTTTACAGTTTCAGGCCTCAGTTGCCTTTTTCCACCTCGTGTCATGTTTAGGGTTTCCTTCTGTGAGTCACAGTCAAACCCTGAAGGACTTTTCATGCTCTCATGTTCTCAGCAGCTCCTGATGTGCCCTTCAGCAGGGCACCTCAGCTTAACCCTCAAGTGACCGAGTGTGGTCATGTATGACTACCTATCCATTATAGTTTATACAGTAAATCTCATAATGGCTCCGTTTCAGTTTATAATGCCTACAAAAAGTCATATGTTACCAGTAGGACTCTAAGGTCTTTTGATCAGGGTTCACTCTCCATCCCTAAATCTAAACTAAAAACTAAAGGTGAGTCTTTGCAATTCAATCTGTGAGCTCAAAAAGCAGCTTAAAGCCTTTTAAACTGGCATCCCCCCCCCGAATATTTTACAATGTAAAAATTTAATTTATTGGAATCTGGTCAAATGAATTGTACTTGATTGGTAAACATTCAGTTTATACAAGGTTGAATAACTAAACCTTTGATCTTATATATCAGTTGCATTTTAATCAAAATCATTGCTTTATGATTATTGTTCATTATTGATCATTTTATGAGTGAAGTAAACTGATAGATTCATAGTAAGAAACATTTTTATGATTAAAAATATCACAGCCATCATAACAATGGTCATAAATGTCGGCACTAGGCGACTTAAGCGTGAATCCCGGGAGGATGTACTTGGATATATACTTTCATTTTGTGCTGAGAAAGTGCAAAACAGGTGTGCATGTGAGGACTTGCATAATTAAATAAAGCTAACACATTTTATAGAGAAAAAACTATTCAGCTGCCATGAGACTTCACACAGCATCGTATCAAGCGAACCAAAGCAACCAGGAAAAAACTGTAAGTTCAAATATTCCTGGTTTGTAGTTGTTAAACTTTGCTGTGATCGCCGTCAGCTACACGATGAAAACCACCGACAGGGGAAGTAACATAAAATATCGTTTCAGTGCAACGCAGTGCTGGAAAAACCCCGGATCACGGCACCAATCACTGTTGCAGATCAAATACATATTAAAAAGCCAAAACAATTCAAACAATATAAAAGTAAAAATTAATAAATAAAGTAAATAAAGATCGTGTCAGGGAAGATGGAGGGAGAAGTTTAACTTTCAGGGGGAGGAAAAGCTCTTAAAGGGTGTGTTTATAAGCAAAGTCTTACCCAGTATTTATTCGATCTGACTGATTCTAGACATCCAGTTAACTTAGATCATTCACAGGGTGGCTGCAGACTCTCAGGACCTGCTTCTAGAAAGACTTTGTCCAATTAAAGAACTCAACAAAGACCTTTAACTTCAAGATACACCAGAGCAAGTTTTAATTACTGTAGTACAAACTAAAGTGCTTAAAAGATATGATGACCTCAGATTAATGTTGGCCCTGACTGCTGTCCTTCAGTGATGTGTTTACTGATAACCTTCCTTTATCACAGAATCACCATTGGCAACTGAGCTGATGAAGTCATCGGGTCACATCGAGAGGGAGCTGCAGACAGAGCTGTCGCCCCCTGGTGGGCAATAAAAAGAATGCAATTTTAAAACACTGCCACCTTGGCTTCACTTTTTCACAACAAAAACACGTCCGTCTTCTATACAGTCTGGGGGAAAGAAGTCAGGCTTGTTTGAACGTATCCAGAGTTTTTAATTTAAAAATGAGTAATGCTAAAGTGAACATTTATCTGTTTCCAGTCTTTCTGCAGATCTAAGCAAACAGGCTGCTGATGGTCGCTGATAGTTTCAAGTTTTTTCTTTCTCCCAAAAAGTTGATTCTGTTCATCTGGACTAACCTGGATGATTGAGTGTGCATCAAGACATCGTTAATCATTTTTATAATTTAGCATTTGCTTGTGTGCTGCTTCTTGAGTGCAGTTAGTTGCCATGAAGTTTTCTGTGGAGGATATAGTAGTTATTTGTTGTATTTATTTGTACTTTACAGTTTAAATTGTCTTTTATATTGAGCAGCTACAGCAGTAAATTAACATTAATAAAAATAATCAGGAATACACTGTGATGATCACCTTTGTGTCTGATCTTTTACTTGTGTAACAAAGATGTGAACAGTTCTTTCATCACTGTTTCCCTCTCTGTCCTTTTCTCTGACTCATTTCCTGATGAGCTCACTGCTGCTCCTCTTCTTCACTTTTGTTGCTCCTTTTTCTCTCCACAGTTACACACACACATTTTGTCCTCTTTCATCTGCTTTTAACTAAAACTCCTCAGACAACCGTTCAGATCTGGTCGGATGGAACACTTTTTTCCCCCCTCAGGTTTTTGCACGACAGGAACAGTTTGTAATCTGATGCTGGCACCGACAGCGAGTGGAGTTAGGCAGCAAACCTTCACCTGGATGCTTTTTTGCCCTCGTTTGAGTTCCTTCTACTTTATGCATCATGGAAAGTTGATTTACTTCTTAGTTTGTCATGCAACGATCAACATACGTTAAGGCTTGATTAATTTAACTTTTTTGGGGGTTTTTTTTTGTTTATCGCATTATTTAGTTTTTCTACTTTTTCCTTTGATTGTTTGCTTTCTTCTGGAGTTCTGTAAGAAACTGCCCTCGTTTTAGGCACCTCAGATTATAC
>VUQG01019090.1:0-23144 GCA_015106755.1 Etia nguti
AGAGGCGGGGTACACCCTGGACAGGTCGCCAGTCTGTCACCACAGAGTCATAGAATTTTTTTAGGAGTGGGCCCTTCACTCCGAAAGACCTAAGCCTCCACAGCAGGTACAGCCTGCTCTGCCCTTTCCTGTAGAGGGCGCCTGAATTGTGAGTCCAGTCCAGTTTATTATTCAGATAAACACCAAGGTACCTGTAGCTGTCCACAGCCTCAATGTCCATACCTTGGATGTTCAGTGGTTGCAGTGGAGGATGTTTGTGAAGTCTACCACCAGCTCCTTGGTTTTTCTAGTGTTGATCTGGAGGTAGTTCTGCTGGCACAAGTCCACAAAATCTTGGGTCAGTTCTCTGTACTCCCTGTCGTCCCCATCAGTGATGAGGCCGACTATTGCAGAGTCATCAGGGAAATTCTGCAGGAAGCACTGGGTGGAGTTGTGGAAGAAGTCTGCAGTGTAGATGGTGAAGAGGAACAGAGCCAGAACCGTTCCCTATGGGGCCCCCGTACTGCAGACGACCCTGTCTGACACACAGCCCTGAGTTCTCACGTACTGTGGTCGGTCAGGTAGTCTAGTATCCATGTTGTGAGGTGATGGTCCACTCCTGAGTTCTCCAGCTTGTCCTTCAGGACTGTGGGAAGAACGGTGTTGAAGGCACGGTCTCCAGGTGAGAGAGGGAAGGATGTAGCAGGTGAATGAGGGCATCATCCACTCCAGTGCCAGGCTGGTAGGCAAACTGAAGTGTGAAATGACAGTAGATTGAATGTATGGAAAAACCGAGATATATTTTTGGAATTGCAACTTTTTTATAGGCAGGTCTACGCTTACTTTGTTTTGAAAGTCGATTGATGTGTAAGTAATAAATAACCTGAGGGTATTAGTATTTTCAATACAATAAACATTGAAGCTAGATGTGTATGATTGTTTAGATTAGTATGCAAGAGACAAACATCTTCCTTTTATAATGTGTGTTGGTGCTGCTGTAAATATTTACACCTTTTGAGGTGCATCTGAGGATTGACTACAAGTCGGTGTCTGCATGGAAAATAAACAAGAATAAACACTTGACAGAATGAATATTTTCACTGATGAATGCACAAATTAAATGAAATGACAAACTCAATAACTGAGTAAATAAAGCCAAAGATGAATGTTAACATATTTATAACTTTGCAACTGCCTCAAAATCATAGATTTTCTTTGGTCATCAAGAAAACTGCACATAAACAATTAATTTATTATACTGCAGTCTGGTGTTGTCTGGAGTTGGTTTTTCTCACATTTTTTAGCCTGATATGTGGCTCTACTTTAAAAAAAAAAAAAGCAAGACTTGTTTATCAGATACGAGGTAAAATATTTGTGGAATATTCTTGAAATTATGTGTAATAAAGTCCTTCTTTATTCCAACTGATTGTGTTACCCAAGATCAAATGGTCAAACATGGAACTGTGATATATTAGAGTGAACTAAATATTTATCAGGCTATGGTCATGTTTTTCCCATAATTTGTTGACAGCTAGGTCTACAAGTGTTTGGATAATAGCAACGTTTTGGGGGATTTTACCTCTGACTTTCAGCTCTTATTTGGAGAGTTTAACAAACAAACTGAATGAACTGTTTTGGAATGTTTGACAATTTGGTTCCACATTTTCAAAGGCTCAAAAGTAAGAGCAGTTTCACGGCCAGGTCAGTCTCTCATTATTTCAAGACAAGTGTGGCAGATAAAAGATCTGAAGGTGATTCCAACTGTTCAACTTGCATTTTGTAGCTGTTCAGTTGAACTCTTCATATGAGGTCCAAAGAAATGTTGATTCGAGCGAAGGAAGCCATCATTGGCCTTAAAAAGCAAAACAAACCCAATATTGAGAAAACAAAAACTTTAGGGGTGGTCACATCAACACTCTGGTACATTCTCGAAAACAAGGAATGTACCGGCCATCTTTGGAACACCAAACATCCTGGAAGATGACAGAAGACAACTAAAACAACTTCATAACCTTTAACCAAGTCAAGTAAACTTGGGTAAGTAGCCGTGTCATGGTCAAAGTCTCCAATCAAGAAACATTTTCATTAATAGAAATACAGACGGTTTACAACAAGGTGGAAACAAATTTCTACACTCAAGAACACAAAGGCCAGATTAGACTTTGCTAAAAAGCACCTAAAAAAGCCTGCACAGTTCTGGAAAAAATACTTTGGTGAGATGAAAGCATGATTAAATTGTACCAGCATGATGGGAAGAGAAAAGTATGGGGAAGGAGAAAAACAGGTCATGCTCTGAAGAATACCACATCTTTTAATCATGATATGGGGAATGTTATAGCATTGGCATGTATGGCCGCAAGTGGAACCAGGTCACTATAGTTGTTTTTGATAATGTGTGCTGATAGAAAGAGCAGGATGATACAGGCCTATGCATGTTATATATACTCAGATTCAGCCAAATACTGCAAAGCTGTGATGGTGCAAATGGATACTGATGCAAAGCATACTGTGGGTATCAAAATATCTACAATTCCTGCAAAGTCTGCAGTTTAACCACTAATGAGAATATGCATTACATGGAACCCTATCGCGACTGGCTGCACAATATCATGACGTGCAATAAGAGCAATAAGATAATGCAGCATTCCTCTGTTCCTGTAAATCAGTATTGTGATGTTATCAAACGTATGATACAGGGTGACTGCACACTCATCTGAAGCCCTTCACTGCCTTTAGGTTAAGTATCTGATAGCAGGAAAAACTTCAAACATGCAAAATGTCCCAGAATTTCGCCTTTCAGCATAAATAGACTATGAACACTAAAAGAACTAAAAATCTTCTGCTCAACTGATAAAGAGATTTAGTTTTATGGGGGAAACTTAGAAACATACTTATTGTAAATCACACTTCATGGAATAGATTTGAAATAATGAGATGACATGATAAAGATTGATCAAAGCGTGTTTGGAATGACTTTTGTTATTTTGAAAAATCTTACGCTAGTATCAGCGTTTTAGTGTCATACAGAGACAAAGATCTGATGTTGCGGCATGTGACCTATGTTGATGTAACATTTGATGCTCCAGGCAGCATTCAAGTCAGTACTCACAAAATTTCACAACCACGCACTTTCTTTTATGTGCTCATTTCCTGGTACACAGATTTAATCCAGAAAACATCCAATGAAAAATAAATTAAAGTCGGCTCAGTCGTATACATGCTGTATCAAAGGAACTATGTGCTGAGCATGAAGGACGATTTAGCAATGACATGCCCTGTGATTCTGACACTGAGCATAAAGCCCTTCACCAAAGAAGTCATAGCGTGCCCACCCTCACTAGGCTGAGCACGTAGCATGCATCTATTGAGAGCAATACTCAGATCAGAATGCTCAGAGTTTGGTGGTGTTTTCAACCTCAAAAATAAAGCTGTAAGGAATGGATTAAACTCCTTTCACATGCAGCTGCAATTGTTATCATAATCTCGTGTTCACGAAAGTGCTATGCTAGTCCTCATCCTCCTCTAGTAGTTGCCTGCTTTTGTCCGCTTCTCTTGGGAAACAACTGTACGTGTGGATGAATGCTAAACTTGCCCAACAGGTGTAGAGGAGTATGGTTTGAGGAGGCTGAGGAGGGGGAGGGTTGCTTTAGTGCTACCAGTAACCTGCTAAAATAATGAAATTTAGCGTTGGAGTAAAAAAACAAAACAAAACAAAAAAACTGGGCCGTGTAAAAGTTTGATTCATCTGTTCAGACCAACCTAAATGTTGAAAACAAGACTGATCTTCGCCTTTTGAAATGCTGGGTTTGGTCCAAACTGGATGACTAAATTCATGAATCAGGATATCGGTCCTTCAAAAAGAGGACACCTGGTTGGAGGTGGGGATTCAGAGTTGTGAAAATCCAAAATGCAGCTCTCGAAAATTCTCACAAGAGACTATTGACTCAAAAGGGACCCACCGGCTGTGGGGGCCTCGCCTGTGTTCACTGTGCACGATCTCTCACAGTCCAAACACGTGTCGATATTTAGCAACTATAAATTTGAGATTTGAAGCTTTGCGCCCGTCTGAGTCTATATCTGCGTTGACCTTGACGAAGACTGTCAACATCCTCTTTCTATGTAAGTATATACTGGGATGAGCTCCAGCAGCTCGACCATGAACAGGATAAGAAATACGGGCGTGGGGTAGACTGTTTCTTTCATCCATGTAAAACAAATGGTGAAAGTGAAACAAAACTCCTTCAGAAAGAAAAAAAAAAAGGTTCCAGGAAATATTTGTTGTATTTTTTTTTTTAAAAGAAGCCTGCTTGAGGTTAATTTGGCACTGTGAACCATGCACTGTAAAGGCAGACATGCCATTGTGCACACTGGATGTGTTTTTAAAACTCTTTTAAGCAATTTTAAAAAGACGTTGCTATGGAGGCTATTATAGCATCCTCTTACCCTGAATTGGGTTTATTAGCTCATAATTGATTGGTATTACAACCTAAATGTTATTTTTATATTCTGTATTGAATTTAGTTGATATTTTGGAGCATTATTTCACAATGACAGTTTGCAGAAGATGCTGGCCATCCTACCTCTGTGGACAAGAAGCTCTTAGTCAGAACTGTTTCCTCCTTCAAATTACTATTATTATTTGTAATTAAAGATCTGGTTAGCTCTTGTGCTGAACAAATTATAATATTTGCAGGACTCACCTCCTCCAGGTTGCCTGCTCAGCAGGACAGGCAACAAAAGAGGTCAGACCATCTTTCTGTTTGCTTTGCAGTTTGTCTTTGAGAAGCTATTTACTTTTTCGTATCTAATTAGATTTTACAATATAGTTGCTTTTAGGTTTGGTCGGTTTTGATGTTTACTGGCACTGATTTCTGTTTCATAAAACACTTTCAGAGGTCCACTTGTCACCACGCAAAGCAGGAAACTGCACGGGCTTGAAAGAGGGCCTGATAGCTGGTGTACTTTAAACTAGCGGTAGTGGCAATGTGCAAAGTTTGAGATGACAGTAACAGAGAGCTGATTTCTGTGATGGGATCTCCGATTGGAGCTTAGTGAAGCTAGCAGGCTGAAAGAATGCAGAAGGTACAATACTGACACTTGCTGGAAAATAAATGTATGCATGGAACATACTAATGGTAACAGGTCAGCAGCATGCGGTAAAAATACTTTGGTGATGTGTGCCCTCTGGTGGATGTTGAGTGGATTATTAATTTTGCCATTCTATCCATATTGAACTTGAAAACCTGTGCAACCACTACATATGCTTGATTTTTTTTTTTTTTTTAGCTGTCAAATAAATGTGTAAAAAGAAATGAGCATAATTACCTGTAATAAGTGTTCTTACCTACTTTCCATGATTGCATTTAGAGCTGCTGCTTTAGGTGAATTGCATTATATTCAATCTTCAGTTAAACAATTCACTGGTAAACTCTCGACATTTAGTATAAATGTCATAAAACAGTGAAAAGAAAATGAAAAGATGAAGAGGAGGGGGGATATTTTGAAGCTTTGGCTGATAATCAGAAGCGTTGTTAACCGAAACACTCATTTTGAAATTTAAACCTCAAACAACCGGGCTATACTTTAGAAAGTAAAATGATATAATTATACATAAAATATGAAATATATTCTTCAATATTCTGATGTAATTAATTATGTTTCTTACTAATTGTTATGCAAAAAAGTGTCAACTGTTTTTATCAGCCTTTGGGCTTTCTCTATCTGCCCTGAGGCTTCTGCAGCAGCCATGGTTCACTTCTAAACTTGTTTGTTTGTAACATGTCTGAATGCACAACATGTCAAACCTTGAAGAAGATGGGCCACAGGAGCACAAGGCCACATTGAGGCCACTTTTGTAAGTTAAGAACAGAAAACTGAGGGAACAATTTTCAAAGGCTCACCAGATTTGGACAACAGATAATTGGAAAAAATGTTGCATTCTCTATTGAGTCTCAATATCTGCTGAAACATTTGGATTGTAGTGTCAGAGTTTGGTGTAAGTAACATGAAAACATGAATTCCTCCAGCCTTGTATCAATGGTTTAAACTGGTGGTGGAGGTTTTATGGTGTAGGAGATATTTTCTTGGCACTCTTTGGGGCCCCTCAGAGTATTGTTGTGTACTATACAGTGTACTGCTGAACTGTGGGACCATGTCTCCTCCGGCAGAATGAAACACCATGTCACAAAGCTCAAACCATCTCAAACTGGTTTCTTGAGTATGGCAATGAGTTCATTGTACTAAAATGCCCTCCATAGTCACCAGATCTCAATCTAATAGAGCACCTTTGTAATGTGGAACAACTGTGTGACGCTATCCTGGTACTAACACGTCATCAGCTTTAGATATTTGGGATGTTTTTGGCAAAACCTTTTTATAAGCTCGTCTACTTTTACCTTGTTTTTAAAATTTAGACCGATATGTGCACACAAACTGCACAAACAAATATATAGCTGGGTTATACATGACTCACTAAAGGTAAAATCAAAGCTTTAGCTTTTTCATTTAATAAAGGTTAGGGCTCTGGTAACTTTAGTAAATGAGTAATCACCTCTGATAGGCAGGTTAACACTGCTGAAAAAGTGAATTCTTCATCTGCTTTAGCCTGGTGTTACTTCCAGCAGACAATATGGAGATACTTGCTCAGTAATAATAACATCATATAGTTCAGATTCAGCCTCAACACATCTCAGTTTCCCTTTTCTTCCCTGTGATGCATTTATAGATGTCAAAGTGGGATAACTGGTAATTCAGCATCTATCTAGTGCTGCTGTTGAGGAGTGAGCATAAACGGAGTAACGTTTTTCATGTGGCAGGTAATTTTGCTTACTTCTTATGTCCTAATTAATCCAAAACAGTCATGATAATGTGCGAAACATCTGTTTATATATTGTTGAACTCAGTTGTCTAAATCCACAAACAGCATGAGCAGAGCAACTAATTTATAAATGAATATTTCCCCTGCGGTGCTGCACCCCGTCAACCCAACCAGCCCACCCATGGGGTTCCCTCACCTGCCAGAAGGCAATGTTAAAGGGTTATCCAGTGAGCAACCTTGTGTAGCAAAAAAATATTAAAACCACAGAAGGCTACTTTAATTTATAGTGGAAAAAGAAGTGTGACATTTGGAGACATGTATTAAAATGAAGCACTCTGTCATAATCTACATATTGTATACTCAAATTTATTAAAGACCAACGAAAAGCTGAAATAAACCAATAGAGAATACACATGAAATGGATAGGGCATAACTGTGTCGAAGCAAAACACGCTTAGGAAAAAAAAACCCTGAGGGACATTAAAACCTATGGAAGACGAACGCAAAAAGACGAGGGCTCGTCCGGGATTTGAACCCGGGACCTCTCGCACCCTAAGCGAGAATCATACCCCTAGACCAACGAGCCACGTGATACCGTCTCAAACGTACACCAAATCAACACGACGGTATAACAGATGGTCCACATTACCCGAGCACAGCTGACGTACACTGAATTCTTGCGGATGTGTAAAAAACAACAACCAGAAACGCGTCTTTTTAAAAATAACGCAAACCTGCCTGATACAGAATATATTTCTATGTAAAACAAAAACAATCAGCCCCTTTCTACGACACTTCCACGGTTTCGTTCACTGACGGCTGTTTACAAAGTCGAACGGTTAAAATGATTTGTTTTTCTCCTTAAAGACACAAATACGGAGCTATAGGGTCAGATGCGCAGCAGCTTTCTCTTTATGAATAATTCGTGTATTAACGTTCAATGACACTTATTCGTCGGGTTCGCGTTAAATAGCAGTTTACTGTTAAAGTCAGTTACTGAACACAAACCGTTCGTTGTAACGTTAGTAAAAAACCGCGAGAGGGCGCCAACTGTTGTCAAAAAGAAGAAAGAGCCAAAGAGCCAAACGAGACAAGAGTGTTCACTCCTTTTTATTTCCATTTTCGCTTAGATCCCGTTGAACAGGTGAGTCTTCCTTAACAAGTGAGGGTCTGTCATTGTTTCTCTGTTAAAATAATATATATTTAAATTAGAAATTTTTGTGATGATCTTGGTCTTTCATTTTCTTGTTATTAGCCACTCTGGATATGTTTTCAACTTCCTGTAATTATAACTTTTCCCTGATTTCATATCCATTCTGCATCTATAGCTGTGGCCACAAGTTTATATATGCTCATCATGAACATGAATATCATGGTAATTTTAATGATTTATTTGAACTGCTCTTTTCTGGGGGTGTTGAATGATTGTGCTGCATACATCTTTAATGACTTTTAAAACCAACAATTTGGTTTGAATTTATTTTGGATTTTCTCTAATACACATGGTCAAAAGGATACATATAGGCTCAAATGTATATACCTTTCTCTTAAATCTTTTGATAAGTGGTGTTAATGGCTCTACAATATATTTCAACCCGACATGGCCAAGGCCTGTTAGCTTCTCATTAGTGATCTTGATCTCAACTGGTAGTTTCCGTTTGCCAGCATAAAAAGGATTTGTTTGACATCACTCACTGGTTTGATCAATACTCAGAACACTGGGAAAATCCAAGGAACTCAGTGAATTCAATTGTCCGTAAGTACAAGTTATCTGAATGTGTCACTGCATAAAAAGATTGAGCCATCTGGCCACAGTGACTGTTTTGCTGCCGTTGGTAGTGGTACACTTGTACATTGCAAAAAGTGGATGGAATAATAGAGGATAAGGACTTACTCCATGATGGCAGAAGTTTGACGTATGTATGTATCTATGTTTGTATCTACTCAACCCAGCACATACTGTAATGAGTTACTACAATAACAGACTTGAAATAAATTATACACTGTAAAATTTGTCACTTTTTATTTGTAAATTGCAGGTAATATTGTAGGTTTCAACTTTATTTCCACTTATTTCAAAAGTACTTTGTAGGGAAACATCAGTGCAACCATACAGACATGCAGTAACTGTTAAGGCTGGTCACCATCATCAGAGCAGCCCATTAAACTGATCCATTAAACTAATTATTGGAGGTTTTAAAGATCAGTGGATTCAACTAAAAACCTGTCCAGACAATAGAGCAGCTTTAAATGATTAAAAATGGGAGTTTCTCTAATGACTGATGAGAGTGTGTGTGTGACAGCTGTGATGACTGCAAAACACAGGGGTCGGAGAGCATTTCACAAATTAGGTCATGCATATTGATGCCTGAAGTCCAGTGATGCACATTCCCTACTGCTGTTACATGAATTAGCTGGACTACTGGCTAGTCTGTTGGATACATTTTCATCATGTCATATCAGGCACATGGTAGGTCCTGGCAAAATTAGTAGATTATGTATTTGGAGAATTACATTAAAAGGGTGTTACCAGTTTTGTTATGTGGACTGTTTTAGTTGAAGCCAAATTATTTGTCTGACAAATAAAACATTTTTGAATATGACCCCTTCATAGCTCACTCACTTTAGTCTTGCTTTCATTAGACTTGCTTAATACCCTTCAGTTTTACCCCGGTTCAGTGGCTTTAAAGCATCATTCTTCTTTTGTGTCCATGCAGGTTTGTGTCTGTAAATATTTCAGTTAAAAACATTCTTTCATCAATCCAAAGGAGAAATTTTGATTATTATAAAATTGCCTTAAGGAATTTTAAAAGTTTAACAGATTTGTGGCCTTACTGACAAAGGATTGTATCTACCAAGGCATAAAAAAATGTTAAATCAGATTTTTGTAGCTTTAATCCATAATCAAGTACATTGACCGCTAAAATCTGCTGGGATTAAGTGAAGTTGTGCTTTGATGTGTCCATGGATTCTTGTACATAGAAATGTTTGTCCATTTTTCTTTCTGTCTGATCATAGCAAAACAAAAAAAGGATAAAAGAAAGAAAAACACTATATTACCAAAAGTATTCACTCACCCATCCCAAATTATTAAATATGGGTGGTTCAATCACTTCCATGGCCACAGGTGTATAAAATCAAGGACCTAGGCATGCAGACTGCTTCTATGAACATTTGTGAAAGAATGGGTCACTCTCAGGAGCTCCATGAATTTCAACACGGTACCATGACAGGATTACACCTGTGCAGCAAGCCCAGTCGAGAAATTTCCTTGCTACTAAACATTCCACGGTAAACTGTTAGTGGCATTATAACGAAATGGAAGCAACTGGGAATGACTGCAACTCAGCCATGAAGTAGTATGTCATGTAAAATTATATAGTGGGGTCAGCAGAAGCTGAGGTGCATAGTGTGTAAAGGCCACAAGCTTTCTGCAGAGTCAATACTGACCTCCAAACTTCACGTGGCCTTCAGATTAGCTCAAGAATGCTGCCACTGGACTCTACAATTTTGGAGATGTGATCTCTGGAGTGACAAATCACAATCCGATGGACAAGTCTGGGTTTGGTAGTTGGCAGGAGTTGTCCGACTGCATTGTGCCAAGTGTAAAGTTTGGTGGAAGGAGGATTATGGTGGGAAGTTGTTTTTCAGGAGTTGGGCTCGGTCCCCTAGTTCCAGTGAAAGGAACTCTTAATGCTTCAGCATACCAAAACATTTTGGAAAATTTCCCAGTTTTGTAAAAACAACTTGGGGACAGCCCCACTTCCGACATGACTACACAACAACAACAACAACAACAACAACAAAAAACAAGGTCCATAAGGATATGGATAAGCAAGTTAGGTGTGGAAGAACTTGACTGGCCTGCACAGAGTCCTGTCCTCAACCAGACAGAACACCTTTGGGATGAATGACGAGTGGATACTTATACAATATAGTGTAGACAGATTTGGTGTAGACAGAAGCAATAGCCTCAATATTGCACTTACCCCTCATATATAATACAATATTTAGCCAACCAAAAGTTGACAATGTGACCAAAAGCCCCCCTCAAAAAACAGTAATTCATAAATACATAATATAAAATAATTGGTTCTTCTCAACTGGAACAAATCCTGGATACCTGGAGTTAATTGTTTTTTTTACTTTTTACATAATCTGAATAACTGTAAAATCCCTAATAATAAAAAATACAAATTTGAATGTATTCAACCAAATGAACAGTGGGGTAGTGAAATAACAATAATTTGATGTCCATACTATTTTTTAGTTCTTTATCTTGTAATAAAAATATTAAGTTGTGATCATTTTATATGCCTTTCACAATACTTCTGCCCCATGGGTTAAATATGGAACTATGGGTGTGCAGTCTGTCTTACTCCATACATTTCTAACCTTTCCAATAATTTGTCAGTGGTGTCAAATGCTTTAAGTCCGGAAATATTATGTTATTTTCATTGTAATCTGATTTTATTTTCTTCTACAATATCTACCAGAACAAATGCGGTGTTCCAATTTCCCCTGAAACCATTTTAATGTCCATACAAAAGGCTCTTTGTTTAGAAATTCATACAAGCTTTTAATAAATATTTTTCCCAGAATCATAGAGAACAATTAGAGCAATGAAACCAGTCGATGATTACAGAACAGATGTTTATTATAGATTATAGATTTATACAATGGAATCACCTTAGCTATTTTTATTTATTTAGACATTTTGCAGTGCACAAAGATTAATTAAACCTAATGAATTAATTCGGTTTTGCAATATTATTTTATGATTTTACACATTTGACTTTATTATATATTTCATTACTTTGTCACTTACCTCACTTTATAATTTTATCTATTACATTTAAGTTATTTCTTGTGGCACTTTGTAAGGTCACTTGGTTCCTGCCTAGTTTTGCAGTGTGAGTGTTTTTGGTGTAACGGAGCCTCTGTGCCATGTGTGGTGCAGAGTTCAATGCACACTGTCCTGCTGAGTTTGTGTTTATTATGAAAGATAATTTTTAAGATAAACCGTAGCCTGCAGTACACACACAGACCAAAGAGAGGGGAGAATGCTACTGCAACCAGAAATCAGGTTTACAGTCTTATTTTTGTTTCGTCTGTTCCTCTGAATAATAGAGTATGACTATCTATCTCCAATTGACCTGTTTCTCTTTGATTACTGATGGTTGTTTTAATTGTCATAGCTAGTTTTGTTCCTATATTTACAAAAAACTCTTTAAATGTATTGGGAATTTGTTCAGTATCCCTGATTGCCATGTTCCAGTATTTGCAATGAAATCAGAAGAATAATTTCCTTTTGATTTTCTTCTCTTTTTATTAGAATATTTCAAACTCTCCAGGTGTTCTGTATGTCTTACCTGTTTTTCAGTAAACTATTATGTGTTCTTTTGTTTATGATGATCTTAGTATCTATGTTAATTTATTTTTATACTTTTCATATTCATTTTTAGACTCTTTAGTTCTAATTTTAAACAATTCTTTAGACGATTATTTTTTCTTTCTGCAGTTTTTATTGTACTGGTCAGTTATTATTTCCTTGTTTAATCAAATCAGCTTTAACTATGTCTAATACATATTGTTTTCCTGCTAGTTCTGATGTATTTCTCAATTATATTTCTAATTTCTACACCTAAAAAAAATGGCAGATGATCATTTATATCATTCATGGTTATACCCCTGAGAATTTTCCCAACTATATCATTTGAGAATATATTTTCTATGACAGCATCTTTTACTTCTATCCTAGTCGGATGTGAAATTGTAGGAAACAAACTTATGCAAAACATTATGTTGTTAAATTCTTCAGCTTGTGTGTGTCCTTAATGATTGAGTAAATCATTATTGAAATCTCCAGAGAAAAAGAACATCTTATTATTGTAGACAATGTCACATAAACCTATAATTTTGTCTATAAAAACTTGCACACAAGCTCCAGGGGATCTGTATATACAGCTTAGCGTTGTTTTACTTCTCCAGCTTAAGTTCTGCAGTTACACATTCCACCAGATTTCCATTAAATGTCATTTTATCAACAGTTTTGCTTTGCAGTGAATTTATATATAATACAACCCCTCTTCCCCTTACATTAATTAACAAACAGTTCTGAATACTTGAAAACTTCTTGCTGAGACTCCATGATTCCTAGATGTAGAAGAACAATGGAGGATGACACCTTAGAGACTCTCAGGGGAGGTGTGTGTCTAGCTGACGGCAGCCTCAATATGCACATCCAGCGCAGGCGGGGTTGGCACATATCTCACACTCATCCATATTTACAACCACTACAAAGTGCAAGAAAAAAACATAACAAACTTTAGCGATTATTTTAATAATCCCAATCAAAAAAACATTCCTTGTTTTACCCAAAGGGCCTGCTTTCCAGTTTGATAAATTACTCCTAATAGTGATAATTGGATGTTATTACAGCAACAAGTGTCTTTTCTGACGACCTTTCTGCTTAGCCTGGTGTTATCGTTCCAGAGGCATTTTGTGGTGCAGCACTTGCTGGATGTGAACAATGGATTCTATGAATGAACAACAATTTAACTAAACTTTATGCTTGTTGTCTGTGTCTTTAATCTTGAGTCTGACAGAGTGTTTGTCTGAGTAATAAAACTAAAGATTAAATGGAAGAGCCGGTGTGTAATTGTTTACTGTTTAAATTTGGCGAAAGAATACTGAGACTGGCTCAGCAACTGGAGCTCAGGTGGTTGAGTAGGTCATTCATAGAGATGGGAAAGGCTGATGTGTGGGAACACATTTTCATGCCAATAAAATATCCAGCAAAGCCAGCTTGTTCGCTTACAACAAAGCCTAAAAACAAGGGGAAACGACTAACCAACAAATGTTCACGCAACATTTAACATGCAGATTGGCGTATGAGCTTTAGAGGTGCTCCAAGACATATTTTGATATATTAAAAAGTGAACTTCCCACCGCTTTGAGTCTGTGTGGTAAACTAATTGGCTGCTCCAGACGTAGTTTAAATGCCAGTGACATTCTCATGTAACAATGCATGCAACAAATACCATCTACCAATCCCACAATAATAATAGTAAAGGTGTATTAACCCTCTGAGTCTAATAGCACAGAACAAATGTTAAATTTGCAAAAAGGTTTGCAAAAAGGTTTGAAAGAAGAAACTTGTCTGTTGTTTCAGGAAATTTTGCTTACACATCCTGAAAAATAAATGGCAACATATGGCATCTATGACAGCTGGTATTTGTGGTATTAATTAAGCTTGGGGCCAGGTATTATAGATTGAATAGAGAATTAGTAAAAAAAAACTGATTTACAGACTAAAACACAGTTATTGCTTTAGTTCTTAAAAAATGACTGCAAAAAATTATGTATTACACAAGACTGCTGTTGTGTAATAACACATAACACACCATTTGTTTTTGGTTTGGGATCTTACTTTAAGTCATTAACACTGGTTGCTCAGAGTGTGCCCAATGAGCTACTTGCATAATTTCTTATGCACGCAATACCCTTTGCAGCAAGCTGTCGAGAAATAAAGATGTGACAGGAACACCCTGTAATACCATAATGTGTTTGTGACCAAAATAATCTGATCTCCCTTTGGGCTCTTCTTACTTAGATTTGAGAAAACGGCTCCTTCTTCATCCCTTTGGCACACTAGTCGAAACACCTGCGGCACAAGAGGGTTGGCACACACAGTCTTGAAAGTGTGTGCGTCAAAGTGAGGACCAACATTTTCATCTAATTCCATGATTTTCTTGAGCTGCTTCACAGCCTCCAGTGGGAAGCTTTTGTCTCCAACCTGTGGAGAGAGGGACAAGAAGTTTCCATCTGGCACAGTAAAAGTTTTGTTAATGTTGTGTCAATAATTTGTGTTCAGTGTGCCCTGCATAATTTTGCAGGGCACACTGAACACAAATGGGTTGAGTGATTTTCCTTGAAGTTAATGTTTTATGTAAGAAGATAGCTTGAACATATCAACCACAAGCCACTATGTCTGAAATGCATCGAAATACACAAAGAACACTAAAGAGAGTTTAAAAATGAGCCTTGGATACATAATACTTCCAAAAACAAATGATACTCACTCTGACCCATAGTCCTTGAGCTCCACTGCACACACATCCCACCAAAAAAAGAGCAAAGAGCACTCTCATTTTTCAAGATGATGCGAAGATGCCTTTCGTTTTTATGATTTTCTTTTGTGGTTGATGTTGTTGAGACAGCAGATCTGGAAAAGGTGAGCCGACCACAAAACAGTGGAATGGAAAGACTTTTATAGATATTTTCAAAAATTAGGGAGGAGACTTGTAAGCACAATACAAACAATGGGCGGGGGACAGTAGCAGGTGCTAAAGTGTGAACTACACTTTTTTGCCATTATAAAGTGATAAAATTAAAGCATTCGACAACCAGTTGTGAGTTCAAGTATGTTGGATCCTCTTTTTGCTTTATAAACACTGTCATGTAATCTGTTTATAAGAACTACCTGTGTTATTACCTCCGGCGGCACAGTATTTTATGTTTCGTGACTTTAGGTTTTCACACCAACGCATCTGATACCTCAGTACCAGCTAATAAATCTCTTCCCTTGTCAGTGCTGTCTGATAAAGAAGCAGCTATGTATGTACGCGTCTGTAAATTATGACATTTTACAAACTGGCAACAGATGGGAATCACTGGAAAACAGATAAGCATATTTGATCTGAAACGACACCAGTTTCAAGTCTGGCAATCAAATCTGTGAGAGTCTGAGACACAATTCGAGGGCTCACATCAACAATGAATTATAGCTGTCTGTGTAAACTTTATTTCATAAAATCAAACCTATATCTAGTTTTATATGTTTTACTTTTGCTGAGTTAAAAGCTTAAACATTTTCTATTTTTTATTACCTTTAGAAAGATCACAGTTAGAAGACTTAAGATTGAACTGTCACGCAGCGACAGAGAACTGTATGAAAAAAAAAAGTGTGTGTGCTTTAGTAAAATGTGTTGTGGGCCAGCGAGACAGCTGCACAGCTGTGGGAGCAATATTTTGACAGATCGAGCTGCTTACGTGTTTTAGTGACTTTTGTCAGTGGGATAAAAAGCAGTTATTTTAAAAATAAATTTAGTTAAAAAATGTTTATTTGTATGTGATTGGGGAGACCTATCAGAGAGAACCCAAAAAGTCGAATGTTACTCATGTCCATTGATCAATGGTCATGACAACTTGCATATTAATGATCAAGAAAATGACCTCAGAGCCCATTGTTGGCCAGTGGTGCTAGTTTGTAGTCATTATGCAAATATACTGTTTAAAAGGTTGGGGGAACCTGCAGTCAGCTGAGATTGAAGAAGTCAATTGGATGAGTAATGAAACGTTTCTCCCAGTGAAAATGCTACGTTCAGATGAACAGAATCAACTTTTTGGGATTTCCTTACCTGGATGATTGAGAATGCATCGAGAGACTATCAGAGAGAAATTAATAAAAGCAGTACATCAAAGTTAAAGTCCTTGAAACAGCTTATTTGAAGAAGCTGAAATTCTGTATAAAAACTGTTCATCAAAATCAGTCTTGATTTGACTTTGATACTCTAGAAGCCAATTAAAACTCCAAATGAGCATTAGAGCATTATTTTTAGCATTAGAAAAAAATGCATTAAAAATAAAATAGAAATTAAGGACAATCAAAATAAGTCAAGGCACATTTTATTCATTGTTAATATTTGTTATATTATTTGATATTTAGCAGCAAAAAAGAAAATCCAGGAAGGCTCAAAACATGCAGAAAAGCAGATGTTTTCACTTAAGTTTTATTTTATGTGTGATTAGGGAATTAAAAAAGACTGATAAGCCATCGCTAAATTTGTTGTAAAGTTTAATAAAGTTCACTTACTGAACTGTACCTTTTCAGGGGCTTTCAGGGCAATGTTTAACTTAAAGCTAAATTAATGCAAAATTAGGATTTGAAGACAAAACAGGCTTTACAGTTCGGACAAAGCCTCTTGGATGAGGGGTGAAAAGTCTTCATGAAGCTTACAGAAATGTAGGTGGTTTTCTCTCTTTAAGAATTACCTGATCAGTCAAATGTTGCCCTTTTTAATGCTTTTGAGGAAAAAAACAAAACGAAAAACAAACAAATTAAACACTATTTTTGGAATCTTAGGATAAAATCTTAAAAGCACATAATGTCAAAGGTCAGTTTATAATACAATACAGGTATACTTCACACCAGTAAGTACCTCTGTAACAAACCAAAATATAAATTACATAAAAAGCCTAAAAGCAGGGCCCTTAGTTTCCAGACCAGTTTCATGTCAAAAGGTAAAATAGACATTAAAAAAAAACAAACAAACAAACAAAAAAACCCACACAATGTGTGTTCATAGATTTTATTCATAAAAGTCAGCATGACTTTAGTAATATATTTCAGAAAGGAAGACTTCGAGAGAGACAAAAAAAACCTCATGCAGCATATCCACTGATATGGACTGAGTGGATGTGTTAGGAACAAAAGGATGCCACATCAAGCTACACAGGGATGAATTCAAAGACACTGAAAATCAAAGTGAAAAATTGATGCGGCAGGCTCATCCATTTTGCCAAAATTTCTTTATATCAATTCAAAAATTGTATTTTGTTTGTAAGAGGCTGTGGGCCTGTCAGTGGTATCAGTTTCTTCATCCTCCAAGTGCTGTCCGGGATGACAACAGACATCCAGCATTGCAGCAGAAACCCAAGAAAGAAGAGGCACAAGAGCAGGAACCATAATGGAACGACAGGCACGGTATGTAGCACCAGCAGAAAGAGGAATGGCTGACATCCAGAAATCCTACCAGTGGATGGACAAAGTTGGACTGAAGGACAACAGAGAGACACTAATCATGGCAGCACAGGAACAAGCTCTGAGCACAAGATCCATTGAAGCTGGGGTCTATCACACCAGGCAAGACAACAGGTGCAGGCTGTGTAAAGATCCCCCTGAGACAATCCAGCACATAACAGCAGGGTGCAAGAAGCTAGCAGGCAGGGCATACATGGACCGCCATAACCAAGTGGCCGGCCATACTTGGCACAGAAACATCTGTGCCAAGTATGGCCTGAAAGTTCAGAGATCAAAATGGGACATACCCCCTAGGGAGGTCGAGAATGATCGAGATAAGACCCTGTGGGACTTCCAAATACAGACAGACAAACTAGTGATGGCATAATAGTGGTAGACAAGAAAAGGAAAACGTCTGTAGTGATAGACGTAGCGATACCGAGTGATAGGAACTCAAGAAGCTGTAGAAATACCAAGAGCTGAAAGAAGAACTCGAGAAGATGTGGAGGGTGAAGGCAATTACCCATTGGTAATCGGAGCACTCAGTGCAGTGACCCCCAAGCTAGACAAGTGGCTCTGGCAGATGCCAGAACAGCATTCGAGATCTCTATCCAGAATAGCGGAGTCCTAGGAAAGGCAGGTTTTAATGCAACAAGCTGCAACAAACATTGCAAAATTTTACTTGAAAGCACATCTTGTAACCATGGCCTGCCAGTCTATAACTGCATATACTTCAGGAGTTCTCTGAATCCTGTTCTATAATCCATGTTTCATTCCAAAACATTGCAGCAGTTTAAAACAATGTCAAAACAAATAAAAATACATTTCTGGGGTCATAAGAAAACTGTGCATTTCCATTCCATGGTTCATGAAGTATGAAACTTTGCATTTTCCAAATTCATAGTAGGAAACTTAAAAATGTCACAAAAGCAATCGGACACTTGAAGGTTAAACTACACCCACATGCACAGACTTGGCTAGAACCATTAAGTAACCAGCCAAGCATTGTCGGGAAAATCAATAA
The DNA here is from genome assembly GCA_015106755.1 of Etia nguti. Classification (NCBI taxonomy): domain Eukaryota; kingdom Metazoa; phylum Chordata; class Actinopteri; order Cichliformes; family Cichlidae; genus Etia; species Etia nguti. Next base: position 18,625 of record VUQG01019090.1, read on the forward strand.
AGAATGTGGTAACTTTTCATTGATTTTTCACACTCAATAAGCATTATATAACTGCTTTCTGGCTGGAGCACATACAGCAGTAGGTAGAAACGGTCAAATATCAAAGCAAAAATGTTTTTGATAATAAATCCTATAAGTAGTTTTAGTTTATTAGTAAATCCTTCCCCTGTCTTTTAATCAGCAGCTGTTTGACTTGCTAACAGTTTTTCAGGATAGTTAGCAAGTAGGCTGATTTCATTTTATGTGCATTTCCTACCAACTAACCACAGACTGACCCCTTTATTTTGAGATGATTATTAGAGTTTAGCTTGGTTTTACACAATTCCTAGTTTTCTTTATTGAAGTCTGTAAAATTTGATGGTGTTACATTTGCAGACCATATGACATCACTAGGCAGCAAATGCACTTGAGGTAGAAAGTCTGAGTGTTATAAGGAAAACAACTTGGTCCTTAAAAAAACGTCTTCAAGAGAACAAAGGTGATGGTCCACATTCCCCTCTGCTCGCACGAATAAACAGAGGAACTCATGGAACAGGTAACAAAAAAACAAAAAGAAAACAAACAGTGAACACTAGTTATATGCATCCACAATTTTAAACATTAAGTCCTCATGCTCTGTAGCTGCTCTCACCCCGTGCACACAGGCTCAGAGAGAGGGATGGGAGCTAATGTATTAACTGCAAATCTGAAACAAATCCAACACACTCGTTTTAAGTGAGCTTTCAAGCTTCCGTGAGAGACATTCAAAGCTGTAATCGTATCCGCTCCCATGCATCAGTGCTTTAATACAACTTCTCATTTAATGTGCTGACAAATGTTCATAGATGTGAGTAATATTGCAATCATGACTTATAAAGGAAACTGACTGAGTTAGTCAGACATTAAGTTGACAAGTTCAAATGTCATCTGATTAATGGATGGGAGTGCTTGTCTAAGAGGAGATTTATTATGTTTTTTTCCTCTAAAGTAGTAACCTCACTTTTAACAAGGCACAGATCTTAACTGCATGCAGTCACATAAAAGGATGGACACACACAACATTATAACATACTGTCCATTAGCAAACACTGCAGTCTCACCAATTGTCATGAATCTAGGAATGACAGAATCAAACAGATTCATGAATCCAGTAATACTTGTGGGTTTATTCCATGATTAAAAGTGGCTTGTGTGTCAATCCTGCTGATGCAGCCCTCCAACACTTCAGATCAAACCATAAATTAAAATAGGCCGGGCATCCATAGAAACTAATGCTAAATACAGAATCACCATATGAAACGTTATAACCAAATGTGTGCATGCACAGCGCAGTAAAGGCCGTATATTGTCAGAACAGAGCTTCCAAACCTGATCATCATCTGCATTAGTTAACAGAGTAAGAAGACTAGCAGCATTTATCAAAGACACCCCACACCCTTGCTACTCACTGTTTAAACTGTTGCCATCCAGTGACTGGTTCAGAACAATTAGTGTGTGATCTTATTAAGTAAACAGCTTAACCCCCCAGAGTTATAGCCTCAATCACACCTGTGTGTGAATACAGAACAGACCCAAGGATCTGCAAGTGCACACACACAAGCAAATATCAAAAACTGTGACACCCCCTCGCTCACAGGCTGTTATGACAGAGTTCACTGAGTACTGTTGTAAATAAGTAAATTAAAGTAAATAATGCAACTAAAGAAGTGCCTTTTATCTTTAAAATATATAGCTTTTTTAAAATAGCTTATATATAGCTATTTTCAAAAAAACTAATTTGTGTTGTGTATTTACAAAAAGAGAGCTAAGATTAGTGAAAGGAGAAAAATACAATAATTTTTTCACATATAAAGCCCCAAAACCCAGAATCCGCCTTCGTAGGAACTGATTAATAGTTCATTATTGTGCAGGTGGCAGGGCTGGTATACTCAAGAGTTCACTGTTGTCCTGAACTGAGAGCATGTCTGTTTAACGAGGTAGTTTGGCTGCATAAATTAAATTATTCACAGAACTGAATGCTGATATAGTGCATATTTGAGTCTGAAATGGAGGTGAATGGGGCTTGAGCAGATGTTGTGTTACATCCTGATGTAAACTTGGCTGAAAGGAAATTAAATGTTAGAAAAATAGCCTGTGCATTAGTTTGAAGTGATCACTGACCTGTCAGCAAATGCAAATAACCTACAAATACATTCTTGACAAAACCTTCCTTGTGTGTGTTAAGGATAATCTTGAATATATTAAAACTGCTTAATATATTTACAAATGTCAATGTGGATGAAAAATACACTTGTGAGACAGAGTAAAACAAGAAAACAAACCTTTATTGAGGCGATAATCCAAAGGGCAGCCAGTATCAAAGTCCAGTTATACCAATAGAAGCCACACGAGGGCCAGCAACTGTGAACAAGCAGTACAACATGACATATAACTGTGGGGAGACGGAGGCTATAAATACACAAGTAATTAGGAAAAACACCAGGGTATACTGCCGAAACTAATCAGTAAAAACACACAAGGTGAGGTAAAAGTAAATACAGTGAACAAGAGACAAGAGACTATCAAAATAAAACAGGAAATAACAAAGCATGGGCTCATCTAATACTGAAACTGCAGGAAAGTACAGAAGTGTAGGAAAACTTAAACTCAGGGAATAAACTGTAAACAATAATTACAAATTATGAAAGAAACTGCAACCAAAGTAGTGAATAAAAAAACAGAAAAATTAAACATATCGACTAGAATACAGAAATACAAATTACAAGAACAAATTGCACAAAACACATAGTAAACACAACTGAAATGTTAAACTCAGAACGCAGCCGTATAAATGAAATTGAACTGAACTGAAAAGAATGCAGGGTTGAAAGCTCAGGACCATAACAACAAATATCTAACATAAAGCCACTTTCAGGTCAAGTCAGTTTTGTTTGTATAACCTAATATCACAGAAAAACTTCAGCGGCTTCACAAGTAAAAGTCAGGTACTCCTGCTCCCTCCTACAGTCCAAAGACTTTGAAGTAAATTAATCTGGCTGTAGCTATGAATGTGAACGTGAATGGCTGTCTGTTTCCCTGTGCAAGACTACAGACCCTTGCTGTCACCCTTAAGAAAATGGTTGGATTGCACCAATATAATAAAATGGAGAAAAAAGCAAACAAACCAAAATAATTAAAATACACAAAATGTATGCAGTAGAGTTTTGAATAACGTGTATATTCTCTTTTAGGGTATTCCAGGAAAAAGAGCATTGGAATTAATGCCTGAGCAAGTTTTTTTACAATGGCAGTGAGGTAAGAAGAAAGTCTGTCTTAGTAATGCAATGAGTACAATCAGTAATTCAAAACGTATGGTTTTACCTGTCAGCTAAACTTCCTTGCTTAGATTGTGGTGGATTTTATGCCCCCCCCCCAAAAAAAATTGGCCATGTGTTAATAAATGCAGAAGTCTTTATACTTCTCTGCTCGTTAAGTGATGCTGTATGAATCCTACTTCTGTGTCTGAGCTCCTGCTGCATTCATTAAGGCTGTTGGCTATTTAATGGTCTCTAATGCTTTTGTAGTGGGGTAGATTTGGTAGAGGTTGGTCCATACATGGTGTCTGTGAACGCAGCATGAACATTCACGCTCCCTTAGCTGTTAATCAGAGGTTCTTATAAGGAACAGCTGTGGTCCACTCTGGAGATCTGGCAACTTGGACTCATTCCTGTTCAAGGTGGCAAAGATCACAGGCTGTATTGCAGACTGGATTCATTTCCCCTGGCAATTCGTTACTCTGTATAACTGTTAAAGGTTGTTAAGTAGGATCCTCGTGGGTTATCTACCATTTGACATTTAGTAGGGTGGACCCTGGATGACTGTCTTCCCTCACACTGCTGCTGTCTTGTTGAAGCCTTGTTGTTTTACTGTCGTTTATGGACTGGTAATGACTAGTTCCTTGTTTTATGGTATTTCACTCTTAATTGTTTGTTATATTTTAAACATGCTTTTAAAAGGAATTGTATCTTGGAGTGTATTTGTCCTTGTTTGTCCTTGTTTCTTTTATTTTTCATTTACTCAGTAGTTTGGTGTTTTATGTCTTGATCTTATAGGTTTTGTTGACTTTGCTTTAGTGGAGGTACGGCCACTTGTTGTGGGGCTAGGCACGTGTGGTGGAATCCCCCCAATGCATGAGAGTGTACGCACTGGGAAATGGGTAGATTGCACCATTCAGATTGCAGTGAAACTACACGGGTGAGTAATTGGTGGCACCCTCCACTCCTCTCTGTAGGTTGCCTCCTCAAGTGGCCAGTCTTCACCATTTTGTTTAATTATTTTACCGAGCTGCTATTTTAACTAAGGTAGCACTGTGGCAGTGAGCCTGTCTTTTTAATTAATGTTTGTTAATAAAGTGTTTTTATTAACAGTTTTGGCATTGTCAGCCCTGCTACCTAAAGAGTTCTCTGGTTTTACAGCTCTATGCTTTTAGTAGTTTTTTCCTAATAAATTTTGACTTGTGAAATTGACCTGCCTCACCTCTGCTTGCTAATAACGAGATTGGG
>VUQG01019091.1:0-14997 GCA_015106755.1 Etia nguti
TTCCCGGGCGGTCGAGGTGTTGCAGGATGTAATGCAGCCCCATGTTCACTGCATCATCCACCGACCTGACATGCAGTGACAGTTGTATGCACTGAGCTTAGGATAAAGATGGTGGCCAGACTGTAGACGCCCACACAAGCTCTCAAACAGACCATGTTTGAAATAATGAATCTGTTTGAACAGGTCTAAACTTAAATATCTAAAGCCAAGAGACACAGTTTCCCCTGGAATCATTCTGTGTTTTTTTTTTCATTTTCACTTGCTTTTCACTTTTACCAGTTAGGTTTATGCTCTGTAAATAAAAGCTTTCTGTTCTAAAATGTGTGTTTTTTAATTCCGCATGCAGTTAAATAAAAAGCTAATTATCATGATTTTTTGTCTTTTTCTTTTAAATGAGCATGAAGTGAAACAGCACCAGAAACGTCTGTTTAATCTGCTTTGGTTCACAGATCTGCTATCACTATCCATCTGCTCCATGAGATCTCGCTCTCTCTTTCACACACACTCTCACTCTCACACACACACACGCACACACGCACACACACACACACACACACACACACACACACACACACACACACACAGTCATCTTAAAAAGAACACAATTCAGCTGTGTGTCCTGTACGATGTAGCTGCATCACATGTAGCTGATAATGAACACGCTGGAAAGGCGAGACTCATGAAGCAGCTGTAAATGCATCATACTTTTTTCTCTTTTGAAAGAACAAATAGTAATTCAGCTATTTTCTATGTGAAATTTAAATACCTCTTATCTCCCATCAGGACTGAGTAGAAAACCTGCAAGAGGAAATATCTGAGTTAAAACTTCATGAGACATAGTTTGTTCAAATTTTGAATTTTTCCCAGTGACCGTGCCAGATGAAAGATTGGGTGAGGTGAGGAACGCAGCTATCTACAGTTCATGCAGGTTTCTCACAGTGTACTGGTTGATTTTGATACTTTCTGCAGAAAGGTTAAAGCACACACTGAATAGTCAGGTTTTCCCTTCACTGTCAAACAGTCAGACCTCAGTGACTTCATACTGAAATGCTGATGTCCTCTGGTCCAGTCCAAACCAGATTAAAGCTGGATGGTTTATCAAGGCAATGTATCCCAGACATCATTCTCCTCAGTCGTGTACTTCAGCACTTCTTCTCGGGATCTGAGCAGCTTTCACACCTCTCCATGACAAAATTAAATCACAAGTGCGTCTCTGGGTCTCCATGGAGGCATCCTTTATAAACAATCTCAACTGACCCTTTGGACAGGAGTGTGGTGTGACTCTACTCTGAGCTCCTTTCTGGAAGTGTGAGCACCTCATTCCGTCCTTAGCGGTAATTACCCCGAGCTCATGACCAGAGGGAAGAGACGCTGAGCTCTCTGTTCACCACAACAGTCTCATACAGTGCCTGCAGTGCCACAGACATCACACCAATCCACTTGTAACAATGGCAGGTCCAAGTCCTTTTTGATGATAAGAAATAACTGAAAATGTAATGTCAGGCCAAATCTTTTTTTTCTTTTTTAAGAAGTGAAACCTCAGCAGCAAGAATCACAAGCATAATAATTCTGAATCAATTTGACACAATGAACTCTATTTTAATGCACACAAAAAATCACAATTCAAATGATACAATAGCAACAATGGACAGAGAGGAAGGGTATGATATTGAAACAGTTTCTGTCAAGTACTTCTTTCAAGTTGTTCTTGAATACTGGTTGAATATCCAGTAACCTGGCACTGGCCCTACCCCCCTGCCCCCTTTCTAATTACTGTGCTGTCACATCTTCCTAAAAGTTACTCACTGATTAGTTCAGTTTGAGCACAGATGAAGAAAACAGAGCTTTTGGTCAAGAAAGTCTATCTAAGCGAAACAGAAGGTCATGCATGTGGTTCTATATGTGGTTTCTGTTCAGTTCTTCCAAAGTGTGTGAATCCAGTACTGCTTCAGCCTCTGGTAGACCTCATCTGCACTTTGCAGACCTCTTGCTTGCTAGAGTCCAGCTCTCAACTCTCTCAACTCATCTCCATCTCTTTTTATTTTAAATACTCTGTTTGCTTTGAATTGTCCAAAATGCAATGTTCCCTCTGTTGTCTTGTTTGAATAGAGTTTAATCCAGATGTATCATCATCATATCTCCACAAAACCGAAGGTGAATTTTATCTATAATGTGTATAATTACAGCTCAGAGTCTGCAGCGGCAGAAGCAGTGCAGTAACATTGTGTACTGCAGACAGTGCAGGTGAATCTCAACACACAGGGTAGAAAAGTTCACATTGGTATTCTGCAGCAGCAGCGGACAGTTCTGTTGGGGAGAAACATGCCTTCTCTTCCTTCTCTGCCTCCTCATCTCCTCCACATGGAGGATGTGTCTGTTTAAAGAGAGCACAGAGGATGGAAAGCTGTAAATGACTGTGCCTTAGTCTGTTAGCTTTTATTTTCTCGTCCTGCATTCTCATCATTCCTCCAGAAACCAATTATTGTCAACCTATTGTGACCTTTGGCCTCTCTGCTATTGATCCTGGAACTACATATCACATTGACTGCTGTAATAACTTCTCCCAGGTTTGAAGCAGTGTGACAACAACCATCCAGGGCGCTCACACCAAATCTCTTTTGTTCTGACTAGAAGCAGAAGTGAAGATGCTGAGTGAGGCGCAGCAGAAAGGTATCTGACTTTCTTCTCCTTGACAAAAGTCCAGTGTTATTGGAGCACAGGTTGGTTTGGTAGAGGGTTGAGGGTTTCTCATCTTTCTCTTGACAATTCTCAGCAGACTCTATATGGTCAGAAAAACAGTTGTTAGTAGTTTGGGCAGCTGCTAAGTCCTCCTGCTAAAGGAAATCACATCTCCACAATGCATGTCCACAGCTGGAAGTTTGAAGTGCTGTATGACCTCCTGATAGATGGCTGTGCTGACTGTGGACTTTGGCCAAAACACCAGCAACACCAGCAGGTGACACAACCTCTCAAACAATGAGAGACTACGGAAACTTCACAGTGAAATTCAAACACCTTATATTCTGTGCCTCTCCCCCTTCTTCGGACTCCAGGACCTTGACTTCAGTGGCTTAATGTTAGGAATGTATTATTATTTTTTTGTAAAGTTTGTTTATGATATTAGTTTCAGTCCCTCCATGAACTTGAATTGGATAAGTGGAAGAAAATGGATGGATGGATGGATTGTGATGATTTGGACGGCAATAACGAGCATTATTACTGCAGATCATCTGGTGACATAAGCTTAGAAAATGCTCACAAGGGTTCTTCTGTAAGATGTTGCAGTTGTTGGACTTGTTCAACAAGTAAATCTGTCCTGAGGAAAAAAAGTGAGTGGATACATCACATGTTTCACACTCACTCTTCAAATTGGTGGTGTGTTGAAGGAATTTCACATCTTATTTGAAATAATCCCAACCTGTATGAGCAGTGGCCCAGTAATCCCCTGCGAACCCAGCCTCAAGCTCTCTGTCCCCACCACACATCAACACACACATGCACACACACACACCATAATACACAAGCATCACTAAACCTAGCCGTGAAATGGGATTCTCAGGGATGAGGGTTGCTCTTTGTGATCACAGAGGGGGATCCACTGCACAGTCACATTCACACAGACACTCACACACTAACATGCACACATGCATTCACACGCCCTGTGTGTGTGTGTATATGTCTTTATGTTGAAACATACACATACACATCTGAAAAAATAAGACAAACACTGCTTTTTTGTTTTTTTTTCTGAAGGCTCTCTGGAATGGATGTTGTGGGACTCAACTGTTTCTATGGCAACTACAGCCCATTTACTCCCTTTGGTCGGTTGTCTTTGTATGTGCGTGCGTGTGTGTAGATTCATATACTTTGCACCACTATGCACTTAAATACTTGATTCTCCTGATATTACACGTATACCATGTGAAGACTTGTGTTTGTAGGTTTTGCGTTCCTGTGCTGAAGTCAACAGCAGCCAGCTCGCTATGATGGATGGGTGTTGTGGTGTTGCTGGTGGCTGATCAGAAAGAACCAGAACCAACATGGCGACATCTGTCGTGGTCTTCTCTGCCTCTGGAGGAAACGGATGTAAACAAATGAATTTCTGTTCTGAAGAAAAAGGAATAAACAAATATCAGAACCTCGATTAAGCATGACTCACAATTAGATATGTTTGGAAACAGCGAGTTGGCCCGCTCAAAAGATTGGAGCGATGCCACACTGTTGCAGAAAGAACTATTAATGGCAAGAAGAGACAAAGCTAGAGGCAGGAAACCTGGCCGCAGCAGATAGCTTTAACGGCTGGTCTGAGGTCAGAAACACAAACAAAGGCAGTGTCATTTTTACAAAAAAAGAAACAGAAATGCAAAAAAATTCCTTTCAGAGGGTGTCAAGTTGCCAAATCACTTGTTCTTAGCACTGAAAGGGACCACAGCCTTAGTTGTGATTGGTAAATTGGAGAGGGGATTTTATTTTTATAATTTTTTGATGAAAGCTGTCAACTTTACATGAGGTTAAAATGGTTTGAAAGGATTTTAGGAAGTCATCTTGTTTCTCTCTTACCCTGAGTCTAATTAAAATAATCAGGATCAGCTCAGCTTAGACTCCGGAAAGACTGGAAGTAGGGGGAAACCTCTGGACTGGCTCCTTCAAAAGTGTTAAAACATTACTTCCAACCAGACTAGCTATATACAAAAGAACCAGTAGATTTCATGGCCCCAAATGACAACGACAATCGCCACAAGGTGCTTTGGATATCAGTCAGAAGAGAGAGTTCCAGAGTAAGTTGGGGAAAGAGGTAGAGTGTCCTCAAGGGGGAAGAGGGTGGTGATTCAAGCAGACATGTAGAGGGAGGGAACAGCAGTGACAAAGAAGTTTTAGGTAATTATGGTAAGAAGGAGAGCAACATAGGATAGAGGTAGTGGACTTTGCAAAACAGAGATTGCTGTGGTGTGCACATCCAACAAGAGGGAAGAACACAGGGTAACAAGAGTGGTGCAAGATAAACACAGGTGGATTACATTTTATGCAGAAGATATAGAAGACTGCAAGCTGATGTCAGGGAAGAAGTAACCAGAAGGTAGTCAGATTGTAGTCTGTAGGATAGTTTTGGAAACCAAGAAGAGGAAGTGAGTGAATGTAGAGGCATGGATTAAATGGTGGAAGTTGAAGAAGGAAGAATGTTGCACAGAGTTCAGGAAGGATTGAGACTGGGAGTTAGCAAATGACTGGGAAAGTACATCTGTAGTCCTGAGGGAAGCTGCCAAGAAGGTGTTTGATGTATCCTGTGGACAGAGAAAAGAGGACAAAGAGACTTGGGGGTAGAACAAGGAAGTACAGGAGTATTTAAAGTAAATGGTAAATGGACTGGTTTTTAAATAATGCTTTCCTACTCTACCTGAGGACTCAACGCACTTTATACAACTTGTCCCATTCACACAAGCATTTCTTTCTATGCTTTTTCTACCTAAGTGCTTTCTATCTAACATTTACACTCTCATAGATGCATCAGAGCACCTTAGGGTTAGTACCTTGCTCAAGGATGTTTGGGATGCAGACTGGAGCAGGCAGCGATTAAACTACAAACTTTCCAATTCCAATTGGACAAAGCTCTACCTCCTGAGCTTTGGCCACACCAAAGGAATAGGTTAGCAATGATAGCGAGATGAAGAAAGTAGACAAAAGTACTGGGAGGCTAGGAATACAACAAAAAGAGAAGTGACAAAGGCAAAAGAAAGGACTTATAGTGAGTTTATATGAGGCTGGACACTAAGGAAGGAGAAAAGGTCTCGTATTGATTGGCTAGGCAAAGAGTTTGAGCTGGACAGGATGTGCAGCAGGTTAGAGTGGTTAAGGATCGAGATGGAAATGTGCTAACAAGTGAAGAGAGTGTGGCGAAGACGGCAGGAGTTCTTGATGAATGTAGAAATGGGAGAGAGAGGACAAAAGATGAAGGACAGTTATTGAAGCAGGAACTGAACATGATTAGTAAAGAGGAAATGAGGGGCGCTATAAGGATGATGAACAGTGGAAAGGCAGTTGGTCCAGATGACATTCCTGTCCAGAGCACGGAGATGTCTAGGAGAGAGGGCAGTGGACTTTTTGACCAGATTGTTTAACACAATCAAGATCAAGGGTGATGTGAGGAGCTGTAGTAACTACAGAGGGATAAACCAATAATTTGTACCATGAAAATGGTTGAACCTAAGTTAAGAATGTTGACAGATTTCATGCTGAGAAAGACCTTCACAGACGTGATGTTTGCTTTAAGAGTGTTGATGGAGAAGTATAGAGAAGGGCAGAAGGAGCTTCACTGTGCCTTTGTGGATCTAGAGAAAGCAGATGATAGGGTGCCAAGAGATGAACTATGGTACTGCATGAAGAAGTCAGGAGTGGTTCATGAGGGTGGTGGAGAACATGTACGACACAGTGGTACAGCAAGAGTGACAGGTGGGTTCTCTCTAAAGTGTAAATTCAGTCAAAAACTGAACTAATGTGCAGACAGACCCCATCAGTAAACATCCTAATGCCAGTAATGGAACCAAAGACAGTGTTAAGGTGACACTTCTGGGGCCATCCCCTCTCTCCACTGAGGTGTTGGGTGTTTTAGTAGGCTGCTCAGTCTCTACACATCGCTCCAGTCAGGATGCCCCTCAGTTTTAATTGATAACTTTAACCTTTTCTGGAAGCATTCACCATTTTTCAGCACAGATGGCTTTCACCCCTGTCCAAAGGGTACCTGTGTCCTCACTCTGAACTTTCTCTGAACAATTCACCCCTGCAGCACACCTGGACACAGCACTGGTCATTGAACAGAACTGTTCTTCTTTGCCAGTATTTCTAGCACCACTCACAGGTAGTGCTAGTAAGACAGTTTTTCCTTTTCCAAGAAACAGACAGTTTTGAAACCTCATTTCTTGTTCTGGTGATGCATATCCATCCACTGATATATCAATCCACATATAACTGTATGAAAATAAACTTCACTGTCATGAATGAATGTGTCGTGAACAGAGTATCGAGTATGGATAAAACAGGAAGTAACGCACACTCGCTGAGACCTAGATTAAGACGTGTGAACTTGATAAGACAGCGAACGCAGACATCCATGGAAAGAGAACAGACGGGGCATTACTGGGGAGACTCTAGGTAGAAAAACACTTATGATGAGACTAGGACAGACTGGACACGAGAGGGGAACTAACAGTAAAAACGAGAAATCAAATCATAAATATCAAACTCAAAGTCCAGAATAAACCTCAAAATACTGAGTCAAAGACCCAGGACCAGGGCATCACTACTAACCACTTCCTCCTGCTGAACCAAACAGTGACTAAAATATCTTGTTAGGTGAAAGCTAAGTATGTACTTTATGTGCAAGACTACAGGTGGTTTACTTTGCTGATTTTGACCACAGGATGCTGCGTGATACAAACCGTGCTCTTTACTGGACACAAATTAGCACAGTGACTGTTTTTTCCCTCCCTTTTTTCTTTTCTGTTTGTAGCTTTTGTGGCCAAGAAGGTCAACAGATGATAAACTCTTCTAAAACACTGGAACACAAGGAGTCCTTCCACTTCCAATATCTTTAAAGTGGATCGCCTTCAAATTAGAGGATTGGAGGAAATGTCAGAGCACACTCACACATACTCTCCATCTTTCAGTCAGCGCTTGTGTGGTTTATGGTGCACTACTTCAAAGGTTATTCTCTGACCTTATTCAGGCTCATATCTAAGGAAATAAAATAGAAGGCAACTCTGTGCTCCCTGCTGAATGCTCTTTTTGCAGAGACACGCCGTGGCTGCTCCTCCATGTTCTTTGCTTTCTTCTCCCCTCTATTCCTGGAAGAATATATGAAAGAAAAGCTGAAGGACTGAAAACTCAAATTTTAACCGGCTTCATTTCCTCGGGTTAGCTTTGTGACACACGAAAAAGAAAAAATACAGAAGCTTTTTAGCGTTTCATTGACAAATGGTATCTTGTGTCCCTGCAACCACACACAGTTAAACTACAGACAGCAGGCCAGGGCCAAGATGTACCCATTTCAGCCTTTCACTCATTGTGGTGAGTCTTATTTGCTCAAGGTTGCAAGCAAGTCTAATGATGAGAAGCCTATATTTACCAGAATTACATGAAAAGAAAGCCCAAAGTGGTATGTATGATAATAAAAGATAAAAAGGATCATCTCCCAGAGAGCATGACTGTGCTATCTTTACTGTATGCAAGGGAATCTTTGACCTCATGGCTGGAATTATAAGACAGGGCTTGACTTCTCTAAAAAATCATTGGAGACTCACCGTCTGGTGATTATCTAATTTTATTATTATGTAGCCATTTTGCAATAGAGTTTAATTAATTTTTAGTTATATAGCAAGAAATTACAATATAATATTATGCTGTAAGATAAAAAAAAAAAACCCTGCAGACTCTTGGTGACAGTGGGAAGAAAAGACTCGCTTTTAACAGGAATTAAAATACAAAACAAAACACAAAATATCACAAAACTGACAGTTAGTTTTTGGGAATAAGCTGTTTATCCCACCATTAAGTGATATCTTTCAATATCAAACCCATATTTGGACAAATGGTATTTCTGCTCACTGCAAAACCATATTTTTTACTACGTTTGCTAACAGACTGTCTACCGCTTGCCAGTTGGGTCACCTCTTGCTAAAGCCTTAACCTGTTTGTTTTTGATTGAGTTTGGCAAGGAAAGGGAAGTTTATTTATATAGCATATATATATAAAACATATAGCTTTCAAACACTACAGTCAATCAAGATGCTTAACAAGATAAATTACACCCAAAAATAAAAGAGGAAAGAAAGAGAAGATATTATCAACATGAATGATAACATGAACAACAATAAAAATAAAAACAACAATAATAATGAATAATGGTAGAGCTAAACGGTTAGTTAAAACCAGTCATTAAAAAAAGCTGTTTTTTTAGCTTCTTTTGAAAAACATCTAAGGTTGGAGACGGTCGTACCTAACTGGGTAGCCGGTTCTGGCTTTGGACGACATGGTCGTTAAATGTTTTCAGTTTTCAGATGTGTGCTCTAGACCTACTTAGGTTCATATCCATCAAACATCTCAAATATATGTTTAGAGCTTAAGCCATTTAATCATAAACTATCAATAATACTTTAAATTCAAGTATATATTTTACAGGAAGCCAATGCAGGGAGCTGAGATTTGGAATGATGTGCTCCCTCTAATTGTGCTTTTTTGTTTTAATTCTAGTAGCAACATTCTGAACTAACCATAACTGTCTGATGGTTTTCTAGATAGGTCAATAAAATGAGTACTGCGATATTCAATGATACAGTAATTAAAGCCTTGCATGAGCTTCTCAAGGTCTTGCCGGGGACCTAATCTCTCTGTTTAGCTATATTTCTGAAATGTCAGAGCGCTGTTTTGGTTGCAAGCAAAAAATGGTCAGTGAAATTAAGGTCCTCATCTATAATTACACCAAGAATTTTCACGGATGTTGAGATCTTCATGCCCAAGATTCAAGATGTGAACTAAGTTGCAAACGTGCGTCATTGTTAAAAATCTGAATAATCTCAGTTTTGTCTTTTGAAGGAATTTTGGTTTTTTAGTGGTTTGACAGGATCAAAACTGTTTGGTGGACTAAATACTTAAAGTACTGTAAACTTAATTTTTTTAAAACAGTCCTACTAACTCAAATAGCTTAAGTTCATCAAACATTTTCTTTCATTGGAGTTAGTTCAACTCACTATTTTTTAAGGAACTTCAACTATTTTACATATTCAGTACCGACTACTTTAAAAATATGATTTATTTAAATTATACAGCAGAAATCTTTATAAGGTTTTGATTGCTGTGGTCAATTTGACCCAAAACATAAAAGACATTAGTCTTTAGTCTGCATGCCAGCCTTTTCAAAGTATGGTATTCTTTTTTTGAGAGAAGATGAACAAACTCAAATTATAGGTTTTCAAAATTTGTAAGACGGTTGAAGATTTAAGTTATAACATGGGCCTCCCTCTGTCCAGTAGTACAGACAGAGGAAGCGTGCCACTCCCTAGTGAACAAGGTTTTTCTAATCTCACACATAATGATATGATTGATAAAAAGTTGGGGAGTAACCCCAGTTTAATATTAATACTTACAGTTTGGCATTTGGTCTGCTTCTTGGCTCATCTTCACTCCAGTTGGGCACCTGAAGAGAAAAAGACTAAAAACTCCTCCCTACTTACACACACCAGCATCTATGTGCTGTCCTTGTGTTGTATGGGTGTAGCATTTTCTTTCAGCACTCTATATTATCCTACAAAACAAATGTGTAATAAAATGTAAAACATAAATGAAGGATTTAAAAATAAAACATAAATTGGGTAAATTAGTAACAAAGGTCATAAATCTAACTTCTTACAGTGTGAGAGAGCCACATAAGTCTGGGCATAAACTGCCTTATATTCCTGAAGAGGAAACATGGAGATTAAACACAAGGGACCCAAGAACTGAGCCATGTGGGACTCCACACGACATTTTCTGTTATTCATAAGTATCAATGGAGACAAAATAATCCCTGCCTTCGTAAGAAACAGTCCCGTGAGACCAGCCATTTATTAAGTTAAACCATTTATTTTCATGTGTACAGTTACAAAATCAAATTTCTTTGTCAAGTAAAAGTGTCCTGGATTCTGTTTACAAAGGAAATGTGTCCAGTAGTGAAGTTTGCAAAAGCTTCTGCCCCAGGGGAGCATGATATGTCTTGGGTCTTGAACCAAAGTCAGCCCTGTGGATGCAGTCTTGACCCATAATTGAATTAATACAGGTACCGTTACGTAGATCTATCTCTACTGGATTTACAGAGATATTTTCCTTTGTGCACTTCTGCAAAACAGGGGGAAAAAAGAACCCTCGATCTTTGGCTGACGCTCGCCTGCACAGGCAGCTTGACCGGCACAAACACACACTCACGTACTGCTATTGTCTCTTTTGTATTCTTGGCTCATTTCTCATCCCCCCCCTCTCTTTTTCTATTTTGTTTCGCTCTCATTTTCTGTCCTTCACTGTGCTGTTATCTAATGGAGCTCTGCCGTGATGTGCGATGCTACGTGAGATGGCAGCAGAGCAGACAGGTGAAAGCCACTTTGTCATCACTAAAAACCACCTGCAAGCTTCCAACATACTCATTAGCACCTTTTTCTTTCTCTCCTGATCACTCACCCTACTGTTTTGTGGTGGCTAACCCCCCACGCCCTCCCCGCACTGGCTCCAAGCTTTGTTCTGAAATGTCAAATTGGCATCCGGTCCCTGAAAAACACTGACGCTGATTACAGAGTGAGGGCCTGGACAAACACCTGAGGACAGGCCGCACAGGAAGGTAATGCAAGAAGGAAAAAGAAGAGTCCTTTCAGCCTCTCAGCCTGTCACTCTAAGTCGTTATTATCGACCCACGGGTCGCCAGATCAGAGATGAACCCCCGCGTTTCGGGTCTTAATCTGATCCAAGAGCATCTAAGAGAATTTTTATTTTTTTCCACCTGCGTTAAAAGATCCATACTGACCACCAACAGAAATACAAACATTTATTTAACCAGCAGGTAAAGATCTGTGTACAGTTACAGTACATAACCACCATGGTGTGACAAGCAGACTCACCTTTCACTTATTCACTTATTTTATATTTTTCTAAATAAAAAAAAATCATTTAAAGGCCATTATTATTACTACAACCAGAACGTTTGCATCAATTACATGTGTGCTTGTTTTATCTTTAAGTTATGAAATCCTCTGAAACAGGAGGTCATCCTCACACCAGCCTTTATGAATCATGGTGACGGTCCATAATCTAATTAAGATGGCCAGCCTCACTTTTAGCAAATGCAAAAGTGAACACAATTTTTTTTGGGAAAATATCTTCATTTCTTTATTTTACTGGCGATTGCCAAAAATTGCAACAGCCATGTCTGCGGCAATAAAAGAGTACGGACAGCATTTCAACATCAAAACTGATTATCTGGTGTTTCGAATGATTTCATGGGATTTGTTTCATTTGTGAAAACGGAATGAAAGAGATTTGTGCGTAAATATAATCCAAATGTAGCAAATCTGAGCACAAACACAAGATGGTACCTGAGGTGCTCCACAGCTGCCTCTTGTTTGCGTTTCAAGCGGCTTCATTACGCTCTTCGCATCTCTGTTCTTCTACGTAACAACACGCAAACAGAAAATGTCATATGGGAGCCAGGGGAAGTGAAAATTAGGCAATTCTGAGGTGTAAACTCCTACAGATTACCACTGCATTGTTTTAAAACCAGACAATCAGGCCTCTGCCAACACACACTACTTCACAAGCGCACACCAGCAAGTGACTAGCTGGCAGATTTTTGTCACTAATAATGGTTTAGTGGTGAGAGGTCCCAAAGAGGAGGTGAAGACTGACACTCGAACCATCCCTCCTTCTCTTTTTTTGCTGGCAGCTCTCATCTGCCATGTTGGAGGGAGCGGTGCCATCACTTGGCACCTTATTTATTTTAATTATTTTGATTCCCGCTCTCTATCTCTGGCATCCCTGGCTCGGGGAATTGCTGATGGCTGACACTCATTTGTCAATCTCGCCGCGGCTGCCTGCCAATTATAAAATGAAAAGTTTTGGCGAGGCCATTATAAGCAGCTCTGGCTGTTTCAGAGCGCGTTAACAGCCGAGAGCGGCTTGTCGCTGCCTCCCCCTGCCCTCTCGTTTCTTTGCAGCATAATGTGGGCTCGACGCCACACAGCAACAATCAGGTGAGCATTTGCTCTCCGTTTTTGATGTCCCCTCTTTGTTGCTGTACAGTTATCAGCGCTCCCACTCTCTGCTGCCACTTTTAGAAACTTCAGCATCTCCCTTCGCTGCTCCTGTCCTCTTTTCAGATTGCATCATGCCGCTTTCTCTACATCAGCACAATGAAATCTACAGGAGACTTTTTCAAAATGTATAAGATGATAACAAGCCAGTGTGGGCTGGCTCTGCTGATAGAGCTCATTTAAATGTAGAGTTTGTGGCGGTGACGAAGAAGCTGCTAACAGATTTGAAACAAAATGAAAAAAAAAAAAACATTTTAAATTACTCTACCAATTATTTTACACATTTCAGCCCAGTTATTAGTACTCCTTCTGCGACTCACATGTGTCTCGCATTAATACTGGCATGGATGGATTAACCTGCTAGCTGGCCCCGGAGCTAAAATGAGCCACTGGGCCCATATTAACCCCACGTATGCATTGGAGTAACATAATATTCACAAGGTTTGCTACATAGTAACCTCATTACTAAGAAATATACTCCATATAAGCACAATATCAGCTTAACTAATGATGGTTTTAAAACTTCATTTCAATCCAGGGCCCCATTATCAGGAAATAAATCAGGGCCCTCCTAAAGGCCAGCATCGGTCTAAACTGCCATTTTAGCCAACTGGTGTTTGGAAATTGGGAACATTTATTTGTTTTGCCCTTGCTAATAACTGTCACAGTCGAAAGCCGAAGACATGAATCTTAACTGCACTCTGATAAATCTACACTTGTTGCCATTTTACCTTTACAGAGTAATAAAAAAGGAAAAAAGGTGGATGGCGTTTCAGTTCTCGTTCAGTGTATTGTGTCATACTGAAAGATCTTTTAATTATTTTGCCTACTGATGCAATGCAGCACAACAAATGACATCCTTCAAAATGACCATGAAATTCTATCGGCGTGTCTCTGAGGTAGTTTCCCGGCTAAGTACATTTTCAAGTAGGTGGGATTTATTGCAGGACTGATGAATTAGACTGCAGACTTAGTTTTAATTACAATCATCATTAATCTTGCTAATAAAGTGCCAACTGATTGATTTTTGCCCATGAAACAGCCATCAATGGATATAACTTCGGGGATATGAAGGTGGGCTTCTCTTCCCTACACGCAGTTTTTAAAGAACATTATCACTGATAAAATCAGCAGCCAGAGGGGCCCGGGATACATTTTAGAGGGGGTGCTCTGCTATTCTCAGGGGCAGCAGGAGGTCACTGAGGGGAAAAGAGCTTGGTAGAAGACAGTAGGTTGAAAATTTTGTCTAATGGAGCGAGGTTATACCTACAGTGTTGTTCTTAATAACAATGGATGGTCTTCGCCAGGTTGAATTGTAGTTGCTGCCTTGCCAAACTGTCAGATTTAGAAATGTCAAGCTGGGTGTTGTGGGTTTGGCAGTTGTTTCAAGTCACTTTTAATCAACTGTTAACCAAAATATACTGCTGCCAATAAAAATCTTTCCACATAGAGCATGTTGTAGTATCTGCCTCAAACAAAAGAAGAGCTAGAGGAATTTAACCTGCAGATTACTGCTGGTAGCTGGAACCGTGGTTCAAAGCCTGTTGTTTTTGATGGATACAGCTTCGCCTGCGTGCTGCCAAAGCAGGCGGAGGCTACAGCGGAGGGGAAGAAATATATTTTGTTGAGAAAACACAATTCATTTTCTGTTGTGTTGCTAAAAGTCAAGCTTGTTAATTAGAGAGAGGCTTGTCTGAAGGATTAACAACAAGCTTGGCTGTTCGTTTCAGAGCCTGCCGCATCGCACACCTGCACTGATGGATTATGGGTAAGCACTTTTGTTTGGTTGCATTTTGTGATGAGACGTTTGATCTGGCAAAAGTGTCAAGTCAGGCAGAAAAGCAGCCTAACAAGAAGCCCGGCTTCCTCTGGGTATAAAAACACCGGTTTACTGTTGTTTCGCTGCGAACGCTCGGCCTCCTTTCATCAGCATATTTTAACAGTCGTACAGTAAAGAACAAAAAGAAGACAAATTGGGGTTTGAGAAGGACCAGAGACAACAGAATTTCTCTTGAATTAGCAGTGAGTGAGGCAAAGCTCAGAGCTTAACGGCTCTGTTTTTGCAGCAGAATGTTTCCCACAAAGCACCGGCTGCTTTCTGCTTCTCACAGAATAATTGGATGGAAAATGAAACGCCGCCTTTGAGCGGATGTTCCTTTTGTTTTAGCCCCACGTT
>VUQG01019092.1:0-69761 GCA_015106755.1 Etia nguti
TGTAACTATTTTATCAACCGATTCACACTACAACCTGGGTTTTCCCTCTTATCTGTATTTCAGTTTATTTAATTTAATAACTGTACAGTACTCTGTTTCTGGTAACCATTTTCCTTTATGTAAATATGTAAAAAATTGCGTATGTTTCTGTTCTGTGTTCTGTGTACTGTTTGTATATGTGTCTTTCTTGCTGCTGTTACACCCAAATTTCCCCTTGTGGGACAATTAAAGGATTATTCTATTCTATTCTATTCTATACTCAGGTAAAAATCTCAGACAAACTCCCACTCAGATAAAAATAAATAAAAACCAGATGTGTGCCACGTACCATTTATACAGAGATTTCTGCATGAACACTTTTTGAATTAGACCCATTGAGTCTCTATTCCTCTATCTTACACAGCATGGGACATTCACATTATCAATTTTAATGTGGCTTCTCTTGTCCAGTGGTCTTTCTGCATGTGTTCTCTAAGCCAATCAGCTGCTAGGCCCTGTTTTTTAATTCACTCTCATCTCTCACTCTCCCCATCTCTTGGCACTCGATCTCATCCGTGTTCTCCAACGTGTCTCAACTAATGTCTCCATCAGCCATCTGCTAACTCTGCTTCACCACCAGATTCTACACTCCAGGGGTTCGGCCACTATCTCCAACTTTCATCTGGAATTCAGCACTATTATGTCACTTCTCATCTGAGAATAAGCGCAAAATATGCTTCCATTTTGCATGCTTATATTTCTGCAATAGATGTAGCTCTTTTTTTTTCTCCTTAATTATGTGTAATTAACAAACTATGAATACTTTTTTTGTATACTGCATTGTGGGTATAGCAGTGAACATCAAAGGCGCACATAAGCATTTCTGTATGCTAGCTGGGATGTTATACATAGCTTATTCCTTTCACGCTTACATGCAATCTCTCTCTCTCATATTTTATATGTACTGAAAGACTTTCAGACAGTGCAGCGTTTTCTTTTATCACTGTAAGCTGAGAAGACAGCCTTGAATCGACATAGCTATATGCAGCAGAGAACATATATAAGCTACTGCAACATTAAAAAGAGAAAAAGGTTACATATGTAGGAGACTACAGTATATGTTGGGAGACAAGCAAACACATAGAAAGAAAGGAAGCAGAACAAGACACTCACGGCAGTCTGACTCGTCAGATTTGTCTTTGCAGTCAGGATCTCCATCGCACTTCCAGGTCAGTCGCACACACTCCCCATTGGCACAGCGAAACTCCCCACTGGTGCAGTTGGCTCGGCGGTTGGGCAGGTATGGGGCTCCATCACCTCCGCAGCGCTCTGGCCCCTCGTCTGAACTGTCGGAGCAGTCGGGGTCGCCGTCACAGCTCCACATGAGCGGCACGCACTCGGAGGTGTTACAGCGGAGATGGTTGGGCCCACAGGTGAGAGGGGAGGTGCACTTCAGCTCATCGCTGCCGTCGCCGCAGTCATCATCACCGTCGCACACGTAGACGGTGGCTAAACATTTGCGGTTGGCACACATGAACTCACCGCTGGGACAGGCCTTGGCATCTGAGGACCAACAGAGACAGCAAAACTCACACGAGGGACTGCACGTTCTGTTCTCATGACAGTGAAGCAGGGATGGTGTAGCATTTATTATCAGATTGCAGTTTGTGCAGCAGAAACCGTTACCCGATCATCTCTAGCTGCTGAAAAGGAAATCTGAGGAATATGTTTGAAGGCCTTTGCTTTTAATCTTTTGCAGACTGCCTTGACACAACATAAAACTACACTAAAATGTAATACTTTCATAACCAGAGAATTGTACACTTTTAGTCAAATAAGTAAATATAAAAGTTTCAGGTCTTGCTAGAGCTGCAGAGCACTGAGAGCAAGTAAGACCGAGGACTTATTGGCTTAAAGTCATTTCAAGCAGATGGGCACAGAGACACAAATAGTTTCCCAGACTGGCTAAAAGTCAATAATATAACAGAGACAAAGAGAAAGCTGGGAAGGATAATGGTGATTAGGAAAATGGTGAGAGGCTTTCTCTCCTACCTTTTCCAGGGTATTTTTCTGTATCTAGTCATGTCTAACTGAAAGCACTCTGGATGCGAAGAAAGCCAGGGTACCCGCTGTGAGCCCATAGGTGCTCAGAGGCCGGCACAGGGAGAGGAAGGATTTGATATTTACACAAACCACGGGGAGTTCAGCTTTAACGCCAGTGCCTTTGGCTGCTGCGGCTGGTTACTGGAAAGGATTGCTGTTTTGCTACATTTTACAC
This sequence comes from Etia nguti, assembly GCA_015106755.1. NCBI lineage: Eukaryota > Metazoa > Chordata > Actinopteri > Cichliformes > Cichlidae > Etia > Etia nguti. Next base: position 2,258 of record VUQG01019092.1, read on the forward strand.
AGAATCAGCAAATTGTAAAGCTGTAGCATATTGTCACTGACCTGCAGCAGAAACCATGTATTTTCCAAGTATCAAGCATACATGCTATTTTAAACTATTACTGATCAAAGCAGGGGGAAGTTTTTAAATAGCTTCAGATTAAACTGCAGCATTTCTGCATCAAAAGCATCACTGCTGTGAAAGGTAGTGATCAGCTGAACAGCTAAACACTGCAAGGAAACAGCATGAAAAGCAGCTTATAGCATAAAAGAGCAGAAATTAAACATCTTAATATATATCGTGAAACATCACGAAACCACTGCTTCTAAGTTAAACTAGGTGAACACATTTTAAGCTAGCAAAAACACTGGATGCAAGACAGTGTCTTACTATCCTACGTAATCACACCATATGTTACAATTACTATCTCTTCTTTTCTCTGCTAACATCAGTGTTAATTAATTCACTGATATGAACACGTCTGCCTCAGAAGCTTGGGAAAAAGCAACTGATGTGAACATAAGTGTCATGGATTCAGTTCAGCGGCAGGGTTTATAGTTATTAATATTAAAGACTCTGCATCTGATTCTCATGTGTCTGCTGTCCCCGGTATGCCTCTGCCCACACTCTATACTAATTTGGCACTAAATAATTAAAGAGATTCAATGAACAAGTGCGTTATTACACAGGGGGAAGACCATTAGCACTTTACATCAGTGCCCTGGTTGAATTCCAGTTGGGGCAGAATTTCAAGATTTCTGAGGAACTTTGAGCCCACAGACCATCTGCTGATGATGTTGTACAAGGCAGTGGGTTTTAAATGATAAATAAATCACAGAGGGAACAAGCACTTCACCAAATGGATGTTTAGTAAGATTTATTATACGATTTTCTTTTTATACAAGTTGTGGTGTCTGCTGGAAAAAAGCAGAAAAGATCATTAAAAAATGAACTTGCAACATTTTGTTTGGTTATACATCTCATGGTAAGGTCATTTAAATGACAGGCCAAGTACAACTGGTACTTATATAGCACATTTCTACTCAACTATAGCATTCAAAGTGCTTTCTATACACACACACACACGCACACACACACATACACAAACAGGCTCAAAACTCCAAATAGATGCATCGGGTGTCAGGGCATTTCAGAGCTTAATATCTTGCCCAACGATACTTTGACATGTGGACTGGGGGAGCCTGGGATGGATCCATCAATCTCCCGATTGGTGGATAACCTGCTCTGCTACATTGGCTCCAGCTGTAAATTGAACTGTCCTTTGACAATGCTGTCAAAGTGATGCCTCCAGGTATATAATATTTACTGCATTCACTTCAAGGAGCTTTATCTCAACTTTTTTGCAAGTGGAATTGTCTTGTTCTCCTAATTAGAATATTCCCGTGTGGCTAACAATAAAATATTGGCTTGGCATAGAGTTTTATACCAGACTCCCTCTATGACGCAATGCTCCCATTTATCTAGGCTTGGAACCAGCAGTGGGAGCACACTAGCCTTTTTTGTTTACTTGACACAAACATGAGGTTCTTGTTAAGGATAGATGAACAGTGGCACTGTTTTGGGTGCATTTCAGTGAAATTGCTCTCTTTTTTGAGCACCCGGGTCAGACGCTTCTTGAAAGAGACATCACTGCTGAGTGATGCAGATATGTTTACCTCACTTTAGCACCACAAAGCATGTTTGATTTTGCTCTATTACATTAAAGGGAAAGCAAACACATTTACAGAAGATATCTCCAAAAGTGAACGAACTCCCACCAAAACAATTTAGATGGATAAACAGCACTACAGGCCAGAGACAAAAAATATATAGACTTTATACTATACTACTGGTGGCACTCAGCTGAAAGCTACCTCTTCCTTTTTAATTCCTTGGCTGGGAGAAGCTTTCCTATGACTACCATTCTGGTAGTCAGAGGCTGGCAGCATAACCCACTTAACTTCTTCTGGCAGCTTTGATGATGGGAGATTGTTGCCAGCGGCAACCAACGGCTCAGATGTAGTGGGAAGAAATGACTGGTCGTTCTACTCACGTTAGCATTACAGCTGATTAGTGTGGACTGCATGTGTGTGCGTGCATGCGTGTAGGTGTGTGTGAGATGAGTCTGAGTGTGTCGGGGGCAAAAAGGTGAAATGAAGTGTGAAGGTAAGGAAATTATTTTGAGTGCAGGAAAAGAGGGGGGGGGGGAAAGGAAAAAATAAGAAAAGAGATGAGAATAAAGTCTTCCAGGTTTTATGTTAGCATGCAAAAGCTTTATATATTTTTATCTGTTGACACACAAATACCTGTGAGCATGTCCATCATTTTCTATACAGCTTAATGTCCTCTTAGCTTTCTCATAGATATTCATAACTTTAAACTTAAGAGATGACTCAAACCTGTGCGCTCTGCACTGCAGCAAGGTGACTCAAAGACACACACACATACACACAAACTCACACTGCTGGCTAGTTCACATGGGTCACAGTGGCTCACCAGGGAAATATCTCAGTGACTGCCCTTTCCTGTAATGCCACACACATAATAACTGAACAACCACAGTTTTAACAAAGAGGGGGTGACTCTCTCATCCGGAGAAACAATCAGGACAAGATATAGGGTACAAGATGGGAGCCAAAGTGTCGCTGTTATCATTACTGCCTGAAAACGTAAGTTGAAGGACGGCCAATAGGTGAGGACAAAAGAGACACACAATGAGCACTGATAGGAGACAAAATAACTGCCATTTGGCCAAATTGAAAACCTGTCTAGATTCCGATTAGCAGAATGTAATTGTGAAGAAACTTTGTCAGTACAAGCCCCTTTAGATGTGTTAAATGGTCTTTTGTGAAGGCTTTATCTCAGTTTTACCCAGTTCAGTTTCACTCCAGGGACAGTGAGACAGCTGTGAGGAATGCAGGATGTGTCTGTTTGCTTCATACTGTCCAAGCAATGTTAAATTTAAATAAAGACATCAAGCGAAAAGATAACTGTAAAAAAAAAAAATCATATTCATGCACCAGGCAAGCTACTCAAACTGACATTTAGTGCAACTGCAAACACACAGAAGATGAAAACACAGAACTCCAGACCGGTTCCAGTGCCTTGCAATAGATCCCAGTTGACAGACATGCTCAGAAAAAAATGCTTGGGGAGTAAATGCACATAAATCTTCACATGCTGAGAGTTGAGGCTACAGTCCAGCTTTCTTGCGGAGCCTCTCCAGAGCTACTGCTAATGTAATGTTGATCAGGGAAAGCTTTCTCTGGTGAGGGCTAGATTCTACTTAATACATAATTCAGCATGTGGATGACTCAATTAGTAGGATGCCTCTGCAAGATTTACTTTTTCCAGTCAGCGGCACGCTATGCACTTCGTAAATTTCTACTAATAGCGGAACGTGCAGGAGCTGACTGAGGAGGTTCCAGCTCAGTCAGTTTTGGGGGTACAAGTTGCCTGCTCATAGGTTGGAAAAGATGAAACGTGCTGCTTGTGAGCATGCTCAAAAGTATAAAGTAACAATCACAAAATGGAAGTTTGTGTTGAAGGTATTTCTCACAACTTACACAGAATATCCAACCAAATCTTGTGAGTTTGCCCCTCAAAGCATCTATTTTCCCAGTCATACTGTGGCACAACACAAACCACACATGTTCTCCGTTTCTCAGATATTTGATCATATTATTAGATACAGCTCCATGTGATTAATAGTGCTAACAATCAGCTACTTTCTTTTTGAACCTTTTTGACAACCAAATAGGATGCTACAAGTGCAGTGAAGTTAATATGAGCTGATATGTCAGTACTAGAATGAGCTATTTTAGATTTTCTCCCAGTGGGGTCCAGACAGGGCTGCAGGATCCCAGGTAACTAAGTTTATGTTAAATGATTCACCAGTTAGTCCATGTGAGTTCATGTCAACAATTCAATAATAAAGCAGTTTAAACAGAAACCAGAGCCATGAAACGTGAGCCGTTAAGAGTCAGGTTAAGTAAGCTTCACATCAGGTGCTTAGCTGGATACGTTTAGCAGGCTAAGTGGCTTAGTCCCTATGGTGGTCGCACAAAATAGATTAACTCAATAAACTAACTGCATTTGGTTCAATTCAATCCAATTCAGTTCAATCAAACACCAACAATCAGACGACCCCTTATGAGCAAGCTCTTGGCGACAATGGGAAGGAAGATCTCCCTATTAACAGGAAGAAACCTCCAGCAAACCAGGGTCAGTGAGGGGGAGCCATCTGCCATGACTGCTTGGGGGTGAACAAAAGACAAACAGTGAAAGAGAGCAAGAGATTAATAATAACTAATTATGAGAAATATAGATCCTTGATCTGGTGAAAGGGGATTCTGAGCATTCAAACTGTCTAACAACAGCTCTAAAGCAGCACTTAAACCCATTTTGGTTTTGTTCTGCTGTGAAAGTCTTATATGATCGGAGATGGTAGCAGAATTTGTTTGCACTTGGCGAATCTGTTTAACTTTGGATGCTCAGTGGTGCTGAAGGGGTTTCCGATCTTCAATTTATCATTTAAAATATCCAATTATCGTATGTGCACTGAGAGACTTAGAAATACATTTGCAGCACTGCTAGCTGAGCTCCGCGGCAGAGCACTTGCTGTCGGGAGCAAAATGTAACTGAAAATATGTACTGTTCATTAAAAAGTTTTACTTTCAATCTTTGAAAGGTCATGAAAAGGTAGGTCTTGACTGACACAGATTTAATACAAAAAACTAAAACTGTAAAACAAACTAAAAGATCTTGATCTTCTGTATTAATATTCAAATATTATAAATGTTCTTTTGTCTTTACTATTATGGTCATAGCGTATTTATGTGTATACGTCTTTATGAATCCTACCACATTGGCCAATCTGAATAAAACTTTGCATGAACATTATCACACATACAGTGATTATTAAAATCTATATGTTAAAAAAAACAACAACAAAAAACATTTATTTTACATCCAAATTGTTTTGACTTTGTTGTTTTGATATCAGTTGGAGGAAAATGTTATAATTTTTGTGGAGTGGAGATAAGAACATAACTTTCACTTTTATTGCATTTTATTTTATTGAGCATGATGGTAAAGTGTAAACTGCACCAAAGAAACAACTGGATTATGCTACAAACACAATTTCAGGTCTTCACAGACAACTACACGAACAGCATGCTAACACAAAGCTAGCGAAGAATCGCGAGTGACGTTAAAGCTCAGTCTATTCTTGCAGCACCCCAGCAGCCAAAGCCTGCTCTTCAACAGGTATGAAAGGCAGTGATGAGCCGTCAGGCTTGACTCCTCCTTTTCTACCTGTTTCTACAGTAGAATCACGGTGGATCCCCTGGATCACAGAGAATCCATGCAGTAATAAGAGAAGGATAAACACTATTTACTAATAAAAACTGTCAAACAAACCTTCGCCCTCAAAGGTGAATGTGTTAAACTGTTTTATGAACATCACATTACTATTATTGTTGTTATTCCACATCAATCAGGTATAGCCCAACATTGGAATCACTGTGCAGCTCACTGAGATGGACTAAAGACATAACACTGCAAAATCAATGGTTAGTACCTCCAGAGCAGATCAGCTGCAAGGTTACATTTAAAAGCCTCATGTCCTTGATTCAAACATCATCTTTCAGGTTGGCATTGGGCCCAATCATCAGATAAACTGGCCTGAGCAGCATTTAATAGGCCTAATTTGTGATGCTATCTAGCACTGTGCTCTGCTTGTACTGGAGAGAGCTTATTCTAAGTGGTCATACTGAGAGGAGTTTCCCTCTAGAGGTATTCTGGCCTCTGCCTGGGTGGGCGACAGCCTGCTGCCTGCCCTCGTGTCACTGCTGAGAGGCTTAAGACTGCCACATCAATACAGACATTAGAATGAAAGAAGGATTAGCTCAGGCTAGACCGGGCCTCAATGGACAGTGCTATGAAAAGCCATCTAAGCTAAGAAGGCATTAGATCTAAAGTCGATGGAATCACTACCACTTGCTCTGCAGTGAGTGTGTGGGGCCTCTTTGAAACCTTGAGTCCATAACAAGCTACTCGCAAGCTGATCATTGAACAATAAGTCAAAGCCATAAGGAGCTGAGTATTAATATATATGCAACAGTTTCTCTAATTTATGCATTAATTTTCTGCCAGATTGATAAGGCTTCGTCTCCAAATAAAAATTCAAAATTGGCTGTGTTCTTAACAAATAAACATGAATGGCTTATATGCCAGGGAGACGCGATCTCAACACCCACACACACCCAAACAACCGAGGAGTTAAAGATGCCAGAAAAAGGGGAACATCGTCATTAATATAGGATAATAAGGAGATGGCTTATTTCTCTCCCTATGTGCATTTGCTGCCACGTGCCATCTTCAAAGTCTAAACATCACACCCCCCACGGCTCTGTTGCCTCAATCATTTCTTCTTGACGTGAAGAGGCAGAGGAGAGAGAAAGAAGGAGAAGAAGCCAATTCTTCACGGCTCCTCAGAAGTAGGGCAAGGATAGTCCCTGCAGGGGACCGGGGGTGGGGGTAGCCGCACGATTGAGTTGCCTGATTGGCTGGGCATGAGGTGATGTCATTTTTAAGGTTGTGAGGGCCCTGCAGTGAAAAGACTAAAGACTTGAGGTCTGGAAAGGACAGAAACTTCCAAAGATCACGAGAAAGCTGCAAATATCTGATGGTTTCACACCAAAGATTGTTCCACATCAAAGGGGACTGTTGTCAAGCGCAGCTGGCTTTAATTCAAAACTCACTTCAAATCCATCTAATTATAACGAGTGTTCCTCACTGCGCTTTAATGTCATACGCCTTTGGATGATAAGTGAGATCAGAAAAGATAAAAGCTTATGAAATACAAAACAGGAGGAATCTGGGTTCTCGTTATTCGACTGCTTGTCGAGTCGTTCGCTTCTGCACATCCATCACTGGTGAAATCTGGACCAAAACGTCCTCTGTAAATGCACTCAGCGGTTAAACGTGGAAGTAAAACCATCTGATCGGGATATTTATTTCATTATGGTAAGTGAACTGACTCGGATAAACTCACCAGAAGCACAGTCCTCCTCGTCAGCGCCATTCTCGCAGTCTTTCTCCCCATCACATCTCCATGACAACGAGACACACTTGTTAGTTGATCCCCCACAGTCAAATTTCTCTGGAGGGCACGTCTGTTTGCCTGTGGGCAGAGATAAAAGAGATAGGGAGATTACTGTAGTTTTATGGTCCAATAAAGGCAACAACAACAACAACAACAACTACGAGACACAGCTGGACTTGATTTTTATCACCCCCACAATGCTCTTAAAAAAATCATCCAAAACTCCACCACCCTGGCCAATTGATTTTACTGCGTGGGCTGCCTCTCAAGAAACATGCAGGAAGATCATGAAATACAGCAAATGCACGGCTGGCTATAAAGCAAAAGCTCAACCCAGCCCCTCTTCCTCCTCCTCCTTTTCCTGCCAATCTGCTCTAGTTGGCACAGGGTCGGTTTGATCCAGATTACAGTGCGTTTAATATGAAGCATGTTATTAATTATACATGTTTGCTTACAGTGCAGCCTTAAGCCTTCCAGAAAGAAATCAGACGCACGTGCCAAGTTATCGATCTTTTTGAGTGTTTTATTATATTTAAAATGCCACTTAAAAGCCTTTTTGACACAGGGGACGATCTGATGTTCCCCTGCATCAACTTCACTCATTAAACGTGGTCACAAAAATTGGTGGTTGATATTCGGGCGTCTTATTTAGCACCATAAATTAGATTCACACAGATATTGGTACAACAGTGCTTTAGTTGCTGCACACAGCATGACAGAAGCTGTTTTAACTGTTTATCCACTTTTTAAGTAAATTATTTAGCCTCATTACCTTTTTAGCTAATTTTATTTTAATTCAATTAAGCATAATTCTTTCCACATATTCTGTCAACTGCATTAGTAATACAAGGTGTAGTTTTCCAGCTACACATCATAGTTGGTATTTATATTCTTGTTTTACACAAACTGACAAACAATGGTATAACAGGATCCTGCGTGGTGTGATAAGTGAGAACAAGATCCTTAACGAATACCAATTTAAGAAGCTAAACAGAATCTCTGGTGCTGTCACCAGCAATGTTAGGTGTAAATTGCATTGTGGGTAATTGAACCAGAAAGTGAGAATGGATTTTCAAACAAGGTACACATAGTCGATCTCGTATAGTCAGAAAGCTGCTTTTATGATCAAATAGAATTATTTTTCCTTAATGTCAATTCAATATCCATCCATCCATCCACGCATTCACAAATTCATCCACACATTTTCTTCTGCTTATCTAATTCAAGGTTGGAGCCTATCCCAGCTGTCATAGGGCGAGAGGCAGAGTATACCCTGGACACGTCCCTAGTCTGTCACAGTGCTAACACAGATAGACAGACAACCATCTTTTCCCAGCAAATAAATTCATGAGGATCATTAATCACCAGTTATCCTAACCCCACTACCTGCATGTCTTTGGACTGTGGGAAGAAGTACCCGGAGAGAGCCCACACAGACACTGGGGGAACATGCAAACTTCACACAGAAAGGCCGCAGCCAGAGGGACGACTAGAATACAGGACCTTCTTGCTTTGAGGCAACAGTGCTAACTACCGAACCACCGTGCTGCCCTATGAATCCAATAATCAGAAGATTTTAACTATGACAAATGTACTGCAGTGCCAGTATCGCTATCATTTCAGCAACACGGATAAAGTATAAAGCAGTTATAACGGTGTATGGTCACCCTGTATTGTATTAAACACTTTCTTCAAGTCACAGCAATACTGGTTACTTGTACAGTATTTTAACCTATCAGAAACACAAATTTACTTACAAGGATCTCTAAAAAATGGTCTTTAAATTATAAAAATTATTACTCAGTTTGGCCACTGTGACTTCAACAGAAAGAAATGCAATAAAGGTCACATGAATCAAACTTTGGAAGCTGCATATTCCCTGCAGCCCAGCCTTTTGGGGCAAAAGGAGCAGACTACCTAACACTGGACACTACAATTTATACTGAGAGAACTTTTAACAATATAAATTACAAATAATAATAAGTTGTCACAACTAGTGTCAATATGCTGATCCTAGTCTAGCCATGATTGTAGAGGATATTCTGGGAACTCCAGAATGTGGAACTCCTCCTCATTGCAGTCTGCAGGGTTTCATTACCTCAGTTATTGTAACACGTCCAACTTCAGCGGGAGCTGAACTTTAATTTATTGGCTCCAACAGTTTTCCCTCTGAGTTTATTACACACCAGCAGCCTCATACTACAGTAAAATGAATGATCGTCTCCGAGGTGAGTTGTGCTCATTTGTATATAAACAACAATAGTCACTTCATTAATTACTCAAAATGATCTATTATCCCAGACATGGAGACTGGACCTGTAAGGATCGTTAACGATAAATGATGTGTGTATTTTTTGTCAACTACACAGAAGATTACACTGAGGTACCATCAGAAGCTTTCTTGATCATTTCTTATAATATAATGTCAACATTTAAAACTATGTTTATTGTTACAGATTCCTTTCCTCTGAAAATACAGACACGATCATGGTGTGTCACGTATTCATCTATTTTAATCATAAAAATGTTGATATTATCATTGATATTATTTTTTAATGTGATGACAGGCAGGTCTCAACATTTGCCGCTCTCTCCTGACAGCTGGTGGCGGGGGAGAGTGAGCAGGAGAGTGAGATGGAAAAAAAAAAAGTTTGGAGTCCAGTATTTGGAGGCTGTTTCTAAAGAGCAGAGCAATGACATTTACCTGCAATTGTTTTTCAGTCCACAGACAGTACTTCTGAACAAAATGCAGTGTGAGGTAAGTGGATAAAAAACCTTACTTTGTCACTCAGCAACACAGACAAGTAATAAACTAAAAAATATCCTAGATAAAGCCCTGCTGTCCGAGAAGTTTGAAGGTGTACGACCTCTGCAAAGCTTTTCATTCAATCATCATGTTCTGTGATATGTTTTATGAATCACTCACTGTATGTGTTTCTTTCCACAGCCATCTGTCAAGGACTGATCACTGAAATGATTATAGCGGAGTAAAGTGAAAGAGCGAAAGGCTGGATGATAAAGAAATACATGAAACAGGAAAAGATGAAAAAGCAGATGAGATGGAATTTTTTTGCAGAGGAAATAACATACTGTATGAGGGAGCTGGACCAATGTCAGTCAGAGACATTTTTTTAAAATTTTGTTTAAAAAGTTAGCAGAGAGCAGCAAAAAAATAGAGAGAGACGAAAGCTTCAGAGCATAAAAGAATCTATAAGAAGGGAGATGTGCAAAGAGCAAGAAACTGTATATAAGGAGAAAGGGAGAGACAAACTGCAGCATGACCTTTCAGATTTTTATCCTAAAGCAAAATCAAAGCCATCCATAACAAGTAAGTGGAAGGAGATGAAGGAGGACAGGCAGGCAGAGCACAGTGTCGAGCAGAATGTGAATCCACCAAGCGGAGGGCGCTCTGTCCTGTCCTTTTAACTGATGACTCTTTAATGAAGCGTGAGCTCCACTCCTCCCAAATCCAAACAAAGAAACCAGACTTCACTACAACAAAGCAGTGGTACCTCACTGCTCATTGTGACAGCTACAGATTAGTGATTTTATAAAGACACGTAATGAGATTTTTTTTTTTTTTGCTTGTAAAGGAGGCAACTTAATAAAAGCCAATTACTCACAGGCAAGCTGACAATCAGACCGTTGTTTACCATCTGAGTGAAAAATGAGGTTTCGTCTGCACTGTGTCATCTTGGCAGAAGATGCGTTTAGAATTTATCACCTTTTACAAGACCCAAAGGCTGCATTCACTTCAACCCTTCAACGGTGTAATAGCTTTATTTTTCCTTTTGATCGTCATAACTGACCTTGTTATTGCTGACAGCTTTTTACCTGAAACCTGGCTTTGAATGGAGAAAGTGCAGAAGCTCTTCAATTTGTCAGCTGTCAGTGGGAATTTGGAAACGATACTGTGATAAAAAAGGACTGAAAATGTATTCACCTGATTTGATATACTGAACTGCACCATCATAACGTTACATTACACAACAGCGTGCCATGCAAGTAATCATTTGTAGCATATTTGTATACACGGATGTCTCTTTTGCATATATGATAGCAGATAATGTATAGCATCGATTCATCCTGCAGCCGGCTCATGACAGCTTTGTTAATATGCACTCAACTTATTGTGAAAGCATGTCTTCCTGATATAGATGGTCGTTGTTTGTAACTTGTTTCAATTAAACCCTAGAAATCATCATTCAAAATGTAAAGATTTTTCAGAAGCCTGTTTCTAGCCCTCTACTCCAAATGGCAGTGATGAAAGGCGTTGATGTGTGCATCCATTTGACTCTATATGCTTCAGGTGAGGTCTCAGGCATTAGCACCTGTGTATGTCAGTGTCGGGGGCTCTGATGGTGAGGAAGATAACGCAGCCATTCTGGCTCAGAGCTAAAAAAGACAGCAAAAAAAGCTCAGATAACATGAGTCATTCTCAGATTCACTGCTTCATTAAACTGGGTTAGCATGGCCGTGTGAACTTGAATTATAGATTTGGTACAGCAGAGAACATGCTTGCTTCTGGCCGACTACAAGATGGGAAACTGTTATTTTCAGTAACGTACATTAGCAATTAATGAACTGTGGCATGCACTATTGCTTTATATTAAGTGCTGCTGTGCTCCCTGACTGTTACCTCATCAGTTAAATAAAGCCAGAATAATACAGTAAAATTAAATAATAATAAATATTGGTACTTTATTTTATTTTTGGTATTTTATTATTTTGGTGTCAAATCCCAGCAGACAGTGGATGGTGGGTAGAGAGTGAACTAGTTCGAATGCCATCATAGAGCTAGCACGTACGAAAGACCATTTACAGCAAGCCAGATTTTTTTTTTTTTTTTTTTTGTCCTTCACATGGGATTACTGCAACATTTTGCTGACATACATGGCTACAATCAACACAAATTAGTGACAAAGCCTTAAATAATGCACCTTTACCTTGTTCAAATTTTCTCAAGGACTTAAACTGTGACTTAGTGAGATTTCGGGAAACTGTGATAGACCTTTCTCTTTTCATTTTTGCACACTAAAGAAAAATAGAGTAGAACTACTGTGCTCATTTCAGTTCTAAAATTATATTCTTGGACTCTATTAGAGTGGCTTTGTGTCTTTTTAAAGTTACAAATAATCCTGAAGCTGGGACTTGGTGCAGCCTCAGTTCGTCCACTGTCTGAAAAGGTCATTTTGCTTCTCTCCCTTTAAGCAGCTAAAATGGCTTAAGCCGACTTCTTCTGACTGGTTGTTCCTTGTAAACAGAAGGTTTAAACAGCAGGTGAGTGAGGCTGCTGTGCTCACAGTGAGAGGCTGTGTGCCTGACATGACCATATTATGGATATCCTTGATAAACCTAAAACCTAAGCTTTCTGCTCATAGGGATTACTTGCACACATGTCCATGATGAGCATCCAGTCAAACCACAACTGTTTGAGTCTAACTAAGGTGAAGTGCATCTGTTTCCTCTTATTAAGTCTTGGGCCTGTGTGATGCAGAAACTAACTCTGCAATATGGATAAAAATATAATTCTTTAAATCCTGGTATTGTCAGACTATGTTAAGAGTTAATCATCACAGCAACTTGCAAATGAAACAGCTATGACAACAAACCCACTTTTAAAACTGGCAAATCACTACACACCAAATTATAAAAAAGACAAAGGGGTCAACAGAGCAAAACAACACACAAATACGTACATACTCATCATTTATGGAGTCTTTTCTAAAACAGCCTAAAGTAAATCTACTAGCAAATATTTTTTTCTTCATAACTAATGATACAAGGCAATTTAAATTATTAAATTAATAGCACGCAGTATAAGTAATTCCAATTTCCCTACTATGAAGTCAATAAATAAGCCATGCACTGTTATTAACTCCCACAGAAAAAGCTCAATATCTACAAAGTGGTTTGTAGAAGAAAGTTTTCATCAAAACCTCCTTCAGAGGAATATCTATAATCCACTTTAAATTATATAACAGTCAGAATACTAAATTAAAAGCATAATATTGTGGATTTAAAAGGGAGAGTTCTACCTGTCTGAACAATCCAGATTGTTAAATATACAGCATTTCAAGGTTCTGTCACCTCATATTCAAAGAATCCCAAAGGAAGAGAAAACACTGTGAATGCCTGTCAGCTTTTTAGAAATTTAAAAGCAGAGAGGACAAACAGACATGCAGAATCAAGTTGGTCTCGGCAATATTGCCAGAAAGCACCAAGAAGCAAGCATTTCCTTCCTCCTCTGATATCCTAAAAAAGTGGCTCTGGCAGCTAAGAGTGCATAAAATGTCACTGCCCTGGTGAGGAAGCAGAGAAGCAGCTGCACATCTGGCTGCAATGGCCAACTTCCATTTTGACTACGCATTAATCTAATACAAAAACTGTGAGCCCTGATGCTTCACGTGCTCCTCCAAAGAGTCATGATTCATTTTTCAGGGCTTGCAAGTAACAAACTCCGTGTGGCCCGAATTTGAATTCTTAATACAGCAGTGTAAACGCTACTCCAGCGTGTAATTGGGAATCCAGTCAGTGAGCCAGAATGATTCTGGCACAGATGTCTACAGCACCGATGAAAAAATGTCTTAGTTATGTACATCTGCAAAGTTGACTGTACATCTGTGAGCATATGAAACTGAAACAGAACATACAGGAGAACTGGAGACCTGAACGAAAAACAAGATGAAGGCTTTCCGTGAGTATAAATCCTGACTCATCAGGCAAGAGAATAACCGAAGCATGATGTTTTAAGCTGTATGCCGTGCTATGTGTAAGGAAACTGTATAAAAACAGCAATGCTGTGACTGGTCTCCGCTGTTTATATAATGGTAAATTGTATATCTCTGTCACATTGAAGATTGAATGCAGTCTGTGTGAAATTGCAAGCTTCTGTTTGTTGTTAGACTTTAGCGCAGCCTAATCGATTGATACATGTGACGCTTCTGATTTCAAAGTATAGCATTGCATGGAAAAGGAATGTTGAGCAAATCACGGGTGTGATGAGTTTGTTTTTGCATCTTCATTCTATTCAGGAAAAAGAAAAAACACTTTGACTGCTTTTTTTCGTTGGTTTTTTTGCCAACTGATGCAAGTTTCTCATTATAGGGTTGTAACTGTATCAAGTGAATGGCACAGATAGGTACTTTACCAGTGAAACAAGGTTAATGTGATACCTGATACGGCAGCAACTCAAGAACGGGTTGTTCGCTGCTGGTTAAGATGCCCCATGCATTTTTGAACAATGTCCATCCTTGAGTCTTTCTTCGTTCTGTTTTCAGAGTGATAATGACACTGCTGGATTTACTCAAGCAGAAAAACAGCTGTGATGAAGAGGCTCTCATTAGCGATCCTTCTGTTCAGGATGTAGGCCCGATCTGATGCTTCTCTTCTGAACATATAATCAGCAGGGCTGCGGGCTGCAGGGTAAGCACGACCTGAACTGCAGGAAGAAGGATGTTTCCCTCTCCCTGCATATGAAGTATCAATCTAGACTGGCAAAAATAGTATATTACAAAGAAATAACCACCTTTTTTTTTGGAACAGGTTTTTGTTTGTAGAGAAAAACAAAAGAGTGCAACATTTTTCACAGCTGATTTTTTTTTCCATTACATCATCTGAATCCATATGGGATTTCCATATAAATGGCTTTCTTCTCAACCCAGATCCTTATCTCTTTATTCTGCAGCCAAGAGATGAATCCTTCCTTCATTTATCTTTAATTGGATTTCCAATATAAACTTGTTATCCATCAGAGATCCCTTCGTGCCTCCCTCCTTGCATTCAACTTTTCAGCAAGTGACATTAGATGCTCTGCTAGGCTGCTTCATTATTCATCAAACCGACTCACAGCCAAAGAAAAATGTAACAAAGCTAGAATGAACGTCCTCTGAAAGATTCATTTGGCTTGGATTCACTTTAACACCATCCCACTATAAATTTAAGGCAGAGTTTAAAGACATAATGCTTGATAAAGGTGGGTAGAATCAAAGTAACACCCTCAGATATCACATCATTATCAGCTTGAACCAATACCAGCCTGCCCCAGTATGTCTGAAAGCTTTGGCAGAACATTGTTATTAAAGGCATTGTATTTATACAACCCCCATTCTAATAAAGTCGGGACATTTGTGAAATGTAAATAAAAACAAAAATATATGAAAATCTCATAGGCCCATATTTTATTCATGGTAGAAGACAGAAAACATCAGATGTTTAAAATGAGAAAATGTACCATTTCAAGAAAAATAAAAGCTGATTTATAGCCACAAAGTTTTTGTACACTAGAATGCAACAAAAAGAAAAAAATCCATTAACCAACACTAGCATTATAAAATACACTGAGTGACCCTGATATGTTACAGTAGACCAACTGATACTGAGCTCACGATCATGAAAACTGCTGCTGCAGTTTGCTCGCCTCTGCTCAAAACCCTGAATAATGAGGCTCAGATTACAGCAAACACAGAAGGAGTGCGATGAAACAAATCCTACTCATAGAACCTTTAAACCCCTCATGGAAAAACGAACCAGAAAACTGAATGCATGAAGGCCTCGAAAGAAAACGCAATGTTTGCCAACGTGAATTGGCCATCATCAACTCAGATGTTCAACTAATCCAACCAGCTCATAAAGACAAAGTAAAAACATCAATGCAATCACCAAAAATATGTGTCCAATGAACATAGTGAGTAACAGAAGTTTCAGGAAAATGGTCACCTTACTGGAGGAAAGATTATCTCCTCGCTCAGTTATTTCTTCAAAGTGGCAATACCTGCACTGTATGCAAAACGAGGGCTGTTGAGGACTTTGTTTTAATCACATCTATCATGCAGGTACAATGAAAGGGAAAATTTTTATATTTAGTATGGAAGGAGATGTAGTTAGACCAAGTGAATAAACACCTTATTTAATAAAAGAACTTTTGATTAACCGGCATGTAGCACAATGTAAAAGTGAACACAGTTCCCCATTGATTTAATTTTATGCTAATTTATATATTTTTTTTATTGTTCTTCTAAGACCTGCACTTTAATTAGGTGAAAAAAGAAGGACCAATTTTTTTAATGCAAAGATCTGCGCATTAACTCAAACTTAGAATGAATGTGTTATGTTTACATGAAAGTTCAAATAAACTAAAATCAATGATTAATTGTGACAAATAACTGTGATCTCAATATAATTGATATTATCATTCATTGATAATAATCGCAGACCCCTAGTTCCCACTCTGCCTCTTTGTACATTGGTTGAACATATTATGTGCTGATCCTGTAATGTTTAAACTCTAATACAGTTTTATTATTAATGTAATACTACTGAGGATATCATTTGCCCAATGAACAGATTCTTGAAGCTATGTTCCATTGTGCATTTATTCTCTACCTTTTCTTAAGAGCTTATTATGTATGAGTGAGGTTATTTCTGTGCTTTGTCTGATGTTTGACCCCAAGAGAGTCTCAAGCAGCAATGGGAGAAAAAGAAAATTATCAGTCAAAGATGGAAAACAATTAACGGGCTCAAGCCTCCCACACTTGAGTCCCTGCTTGGATATGGAGTCAACTCACCTAACGCTGTCAGTATCTGTGTGTGGGAGAGCGAGACTGGCAGGGTCTACAAGTGAGCCAGCCAGATGTCCCAGGTTCTAACAGCTTGGCAGAAAGCAAATCAAGACCTTTATTACACTCAGCATCAGACACTGCTGAATACTGAAGTGCGTGGGCGAGTGGAGGCAGGGGGGATAACTTAACTGCCATCACAGCCATGATAACGAAGGAAATTATTAATTTGCGACATGCACATTTAGACAAATTAGTCCACTGATGGTAGAATTTTACAAAAACAGACAGTCAGAACTTGACTTTCTTTATCTCTTTTTTTGTGTCTGTATGAAAGATTGTACACACACTCTTAGCAACAGGGTGATGGTGGCTCTGACAAAACTTTGGCAGTCTGGCACCTTCCTGCCAGGCTGTTTGGATGCGTTTATTAGCCTTTTAGAACACTACCACTGTGAAATAACCTCTAATTCTGTGCTTATGCATTAATTGACTAAACTTGGCTTGACTTGGTGTGTATGATCTTCATATAGTGACCATGGCACCAGCTGTGCTATAAAACTAATTTGAAACCAAATTTAAAATTGCTCTTGATGGTGAATGCTAAATGGTCTGGTTCTTACATAGTACTTTTCTACGTAACTTGGGCATTCAAAGTGCTTTATATTACAAGTAATGTGATCAGCTGAATGATTTCACTTACTGCAAGTCTCCTCTGCCTCATCGGACCCATCCGGACACTCTGGTTCCCCATCACAGCGCCAGCGTCCTGGGACACACTGCCCATTCAAACAAGCAAACTCTGCTGGGGCGCATGTTTTCCTGGCTGCTCAGAGAGAGAAACACAGACAGAGCAGGACAGAATCAAGACAGGATGTTAGAAAAATGGTTAAAGCCATGGATAGTCTCCAGCAGAACTTGATTTTTGTCATAAAATTGGTAGAATTATCAGAATCCCTGCAATTATTCCCCTCATCAGAGATCAGTCTCATCATTTCTTACATTAGTCCTGTGCAGTTCTCTATAGTGCATGCTCTCCTTCCAGATATCCTCCACTAATTATCTACACTTTCTCCATTTTCTTGACTTTTATTCATTGCACTGCCTCTCCCTCCACTTTCTTCCTCCCCCTCCCTCAATCTGCTGATCTCCAAAAACAGTCTAATCTCTCCTTCAGGTTTTCCATCACAGAGCAGTGAAATGGATGTTGATTGCCGAACACTACAAGCTCAGGGAGGTTAAACCTTTTA
This sequence comes from Etia nguti, assembly GCA_015106755.1. NCBI lineage: Eukaryota > Metazoa > Chordata > Actinopteri > Cichliformes > Cichlidae > Etia > Etia nguti. The sequence goes on from VUQG01019092.1 coordinate 20,152, forward strand.
CCTCGCAAACCTGTTTACTACGGAAAGTTACACGCCAGCAAGGCCGCGGGCTGATAAACATGTCAGGCGTGCTGAGAATTGGAAATCAAAAAAACGTGTCAGGAAAAAAGGCCTGTTTAAGCAAGAAGAAGAAAACTTTCACCAACAGCCAAGAGCTTTTCCCTGTTACCATCCAAAAAGCTCTCATCAACTTTGTTTAAAGTGTAACGTAACACATGAACTCTTGACACATATACACACACACACGCATAAAATAAAATTTTTAAAAAGTACTCTCCACTTGTAGCACCTAAGCTGCTAGTATTGCAAGAGAGCAGGATACAGGCAGAGGGCAGAGCCATTCAATTTCCTCAGCTGGACCTGTGGTACAGTCTAATAAATCACTGGCTAAAAGCCCTCAGCTGCGATCTGTGGTGCTGTTACACCGCCACGACTGTTTCAAAGCTGGCTCCCATGTTGGCACTGATGTTTCAAATTAGATATAGCATTTAGAGTTGTCCTGGGAGCTTAAGTCTAGCTGAGGGGCTGTAAAGAAATAGAGAAAGATTTTTCAAGAGTCTTTCCTAGCAGTGCTCCTACTACTGCAACTTCTTTCTTGACCTTGGTTTTATTTGCTGTCGTCAAACATTGGGCAAAAACAGTTTCTCTTGATGTCCGACATTTCTTTCTCTATGCCACAGCTATGGGTGTAACCTTAGAAATGAGCACAGTAAAATTTAACATTCTTCAACCGTGATAAAGAAAAGTTCACTCAAACAAACCTTTAGGTCAAACACTGTGAAGCACATTCCCGGGACACACTGCATTACTTTACAGTGTATTGCATCATGTACTGTAATGTAACATCATGCATTGTATACTGAGCAGTGTGCAATTTGCATGCTCGGTACTGTGTGTGCACTTTTATGGATGACAAACTGTGAATCTATGTGTTATATTATTTAAATTTACCACCAGATGCTGTCTGTGTCCTTTACAAATTTACTTTGGGAGAAAAGGTGGATTTTATCTTCGCGCTGACACTGATATGCACACTTACCGTTGTGCTGAAGAGTTTATATTACTTAGGATAAACTATGGCAGTGCCTGAATATTTCATAGTATTCATTTGTGGGGTAGGTGTTCAATGTTGTTTTTCACAATCCATCAGAGCAGCGTGCAGCAGGTTGACTGCACACCCACCTCAAAGCAGTCAGCTGTCACCAAGAAGCACTTAAATAGGAACCTGCTTGTCTCTAATTGTAATGTATTGTAATTGTAAAACCTGTTAATTACCCCGTCCTCCGATTTCTCCTGTGCCTATTGTCAGTGTCAAACCAGTAACAACTCAACCCGGCCTGCTGACGTCATTAGAGCAAGTTATTAAGTGTGTAACAGGGTCGCTCCGATAAACATGCATTTCAGCAGTGAGTGTGTTTATCACAGACGGCTGTCTCATTAACTTGAAAAAATTCTAAATTAAAATTCGTTCTCGCCTTTTCCTGCAAAACGTTATGAGCTGACCCTATTACATTACTGAGACAAACACTCCCCTTTCTCCACGACTCCCCCTCTCTCCTCCTGTTGTTCTTTCAATCGTAGGTCGTTCCTTCCCTTTTTTCTCAGCTTGAGTAAATCTCAGGCCTCTAAGTTTACCACAAAACAAAGCAAAAACCCTTTGATGGTTATTTTTCTTGAGTCGCTTAAAGTGTGCAGGTTTTCCAAAGCGGCGCTTAAGTAGCTTAAGTGACACACGAGTCCTCATTAGGAGAGCAGTAATGTGGGCTTTCACTAAAGGTGAAGACAGACAATACAGACAAATTGGGGATTGCGATATCCCTTTAACCCATCTTCCCCTCAAGTGAATAAACTCATTAGCAGCGCGCACATCACTTTTAAAAATGCAAACTGTGTGCTTCCTGCAACACACATGCATATTTCTAAAATATATCATCACTCATGTAGGTTTGGCAGGGTAAAGAAGGAAAAGCTACACACTGAGTACCCACGGGTATAATACAAGCTTTAAAGGTACCACACCTCCTGCAACAGAATAATTAGACTCATAAGATCTTCCCTATAAATCCTCGAAAAAGCCACAGCATAGTGAATGTTTTATTCAGTACCAAGTTGAACATTTTTAACTTCCCAAACAAACCTTTCATTCCTCTGCATTCAAATCTCTGGATGGGTATTAATATCATGTTAATTAGTCTGACTCCCGTGAGATGAACGAAAAGAAAGATGGGGCAGGATGAGTACGTAATGCTCTGTGGTATGCTGGTTAAGGGTGTGCTTAAGACTTTATTTGATCGCATGACAAAGTCTTTGAAAATCTCACGCCGATCCAGTATGTGGCCCCTGCAGGTCAAGCGTGCCCATGTCACGCAGTTTCTTGCTGAGAAGCTGAGCTTCTTACTCAGTACAACCGAGCCTGCGACTCATTTCAGTCAAGGTCTACAGGGGCCATGGTTCACTTGGCAATAATTACTTAGGCCAGCTCATGCCATCTGCTTGGAATGACTTTCTGTTTTAATTAGGAAACATTTTAAAATGTTAGGCTCATGGGGCGTGGGGACCATGAGGGTGGGCTGAAGGGGAAAGTGACAAGAGAATCAGGAAGCAGGCCATTAGATGGAAAGCTAAGAAATAACAAGTGAATAATAGCGACAAAGATTAACGGTGACAAACCGTAATAATGCTTTATGGATTCCTAATGGACACTGTTTACTGTATAGAAACAGGCAATATTACTGTACTCATTTGCCAAAGAAAGCACTTACTGAACTTAAATTCCCTTGACATGTACTACACACACCTACTCACACGCATGCAGACATACACGCTGAAAACAGTACGTCTCTTCATTCAAGTACAAATGGCAGACAATTACACAGAGGCGCGCCTCTCGTACATCTGAGAAAATTCAAAAACAAAAGCAATCCAGTGTCGTGTGATTCACGTGTTGTGAGCATCACAAATGGGACGTGACACAGGGAGAATGAAGGTGCTGTAAAGGGGAGTTCACCCAGCCATGTTATGTCTCCCAGAGGAGGTACAGTGGGAAGGAGCTCTATGCTCTGGCAACCCCACCTGGAACCTCCTCCTCTGGGACTGATGTTGTCAACATTTCACTGCTTCAGTTCCTTTTCATCTTTCTTAAAAACCATTCAAGTGGATGTGTTTGGCAGGCCTCTATGAAATATTGGTTTTGCTGTTACATTTGGCTGATGCTGAGCCTTATATGAATAAGATATAAGTCAGTTTGGCTCACTGCTGATGTGACTGATATATGATTTTCCTCAGCGGTGGGGGTGTCAGTGTATAAATTGCAATGAAATATGCTCTATCATTCCTTGAGGAGCTTCTAACAAGCTTTAAACTTTTTTTTTCTTTTTTTTTTTTACTTTTAATGTAAGATAGCTACGTATCTAAAAAGACAGCAACAACGTGGTTGGTCACTCAACTGGCCCAACATGTTTCCCCCTTTTTATGTTCCTATTTCAATTTTAAATTTTATATTCTATCTCCAGGCAACATCTTTAACCTGCAAAACTAATAGTATTCTTGTTAGCCCGAGTGTCATGTCAGTACTGTCATGTTAGCATCTCAGTTTAACAAGCTAAAAGTTCACATGGCTGGATAAATAAGCATTTAGATTTTAGATTCTGAAATTACAAGGCTATTGAGAACTGTTGGCTATTGGATAAGTACAGTTTCATGCAGAAGCTGTATTGCACTGCATCTACAAGTTGTACAGGCGCAGAGATGCACATATTGGCTAATTAATGCTAACATACTAACAAAACACTAGAATTTCACTCACAGAACTAACAAAACTGAGTCACAAACTATACCACACAAGCCATGTTATTAGTCAAATCTGCTGTGAATGCTAAAAATTTAATTAAATTATCCACATATATGATTTTTAAAGGGCTCCATAGAGGCTAAAACAATTTTAACATGGAAGTCTATGAGCATTGACCGCCTTTTGGCGGCAAGCTGGTCAGAACATATTTTACTGATGCTTGTTGTCACGTAGCAAACATGAGACAATCATCATCAGACACAGTCTCTCTTAATATCTGATCTTACTGAGTAAGAGATTTGTATTTTCACGTGTTCCTCTGTTGGATATGTAGAAATATGTAGAAAAGTGTAGCTTCAGCGGATATGTGATAACATCTTAAACCCCAATTCCAAAAAAGACCAGACACTATATGAAAAAATGTAAATAAATACATAACTCAAAGATCTGCAAATCTCATGAGCCCATATTTTATTCACAATAAAATATAAAAACATAAAATGTTTAAACTGAGACATTTTACTTTTTCATGGGAAATATTAGCTCATTTTCAATTTGATATCTGCAATATATGAAAAAAAATGAGGCATGGCAACAAAAAACTGGAAAAGTAAGTGGTAATAAAAAAAATAAACAGCTGGGCAAACATCTTGCAACTAATTAGGTTAATTAGTAACAGGTCAGTAACATGACTGGGTATAAAAAGAGCATCTTGGAAAGGCCGAGCTTCAAAGATCCAGTTTACAAAAAGCTGGATGTCCTTGATCTTCGTGCCCTCAGGCTGGTTTTATGGTCCTGCAAATGCATCTGCTCGCATATACTTTTCAGTCAGACAGAGTGGGGAGAGGAGTTTTCCCCCACCCGAGACTCTCTCCCGTGCACTTCTCCAAGATCTTGACTGCACGCTCCCGGATGCGGGTGACTTAAGCGACTGCTGAATGTTAATTGATTGACAAATGGGCTGGAAAAGAAAAGGGGGCGACAGCGGAGTTCACCAGAGCACCACCAAAAAAACTTCAAAAATCAAAAATTACAATATGAAAAGCACAGACAGTGCCTGCAGTGCACACTTTTAATTGTTTTTAACACTCGGTTTCACTTCAGCTCTTTATATGCTATAACTTTGCTTTCATTCGCGACTGGCTGACAGACCTACAACAGACCGGTTGTAGCACATACTTTTTACACTGCTTCCAACTGACAACAGAGCTCAGTGCAGGCAGACGGGCAGTCCCTGAAGTGGAGCGGACAGCGAACGCAGTACCCGTGCTCGACCATATAATCGGCTTCAGGAAGCTCAGCGCTAACAAACAAGGCTGTTTTTGCCATGGGAATCACTCCATGTGCTCAGGAACCGTTTGTTTGTGAAACACAGCTCACCGTGACATCTACAAATGCTGGTTATGCAAATACAGGCTCTACCGTGTAAAGAAGAAGCCATATGTGAACATGATCCAGAAATGCTGCTGTCTTCTCTGGGCCAAAGCTCATTTAAAATAGACTGAGGCAAAGTTTCGTCATCCAAAATTGAAATTCTATATATTTCAGAGAAGAGAAACAGGATCTCCTTGCATATTTCAGCAAGTCAGTGCTAAACCACATGCAGCTGTGGCCTTCCAGCAGTCCAGACCTGATCAGTTGAAAACATTTAGATCATAATGAAACGAAAAATAGGACCAAGGACTGCTGAGAAGCTAGAATCCTATATCACAGAAAAATCAGGCAGCATTCCTCTCCCAAAAGTCCAGCAGCTGTTCTCCTCAGTTCCCACATGTTTATGGATTGTTGTTAAAAGAAGAGATGATGCAACACCGTGCTAAACATGGCCCTGTCCCAAATGCTTTTGTGACATGTTGCTGCCATCAAATTCAAAATGAGCTAACATTTTTCAAAAATTGTACATTTTCTCAGTTTAAAAAAATGGATATGCTTTCTGTTTTAATCAAATCTGCCATTTTTTATGAGATTTGCACATCATTGCACTCGGTTTTATTTAAATTTTATGCCATGTCACAAGTTTACTTTGGAACTGGGGTTGTGCATCTTTTAATACTGGCTCAGATGATTTGTCATTTCACCTATTCACGACCTAAATTTCATAAATTTTGACTATTTTTATTAACATGTGGTGTGTGAAATCATATGACAAAAAACATGAAATTCTTTTATTTGTATATATTTTTGGGTGTTTGAAGTAACAATTCAAAATACCAAGTATGAAGTTTCAAAAGGCAAACCTTTCTGTGGGGACACGTGGGCGTGTGACTGAGTGAACATATTAATGTGCCGAGTCAAGAGCAGAGCACACTCAATCACTCAGTGATGCTCTGGAGCAAAAAAGCAGACAGCTTTCAATCACCTGACATTCACACACATAAAAACACACACATACACCCGACCCCTTGGAGAAGAATTATTTTCTTCCTTCTGATTTTTTTTCACCATGAAGGATATTAATGACAGCACTTTCATTTTGGGGGCCATGAGAAGCTTAATAGGTAATGCAGTGATAAGCACATTCTCCTGTGGATCAGAAGACAAATGGCCTCATTAGCTCAGAGTGAAGTAGGGGAGTGTTGTCGAAGCAGGAAACATTATGTATCCTGTTAGCTTAAACCAGCATGCAAATGACTAACCCTGCTAAAATTAATGGGATATCATGATAGCATACAAAATACAGCGTGGCATTGACAACACTTGGGACAAGCTGTTCCTGAAATTGTTTTTTCGCGAATAATTTCAGGATTTAATTAGATTAATTCTGGCATTTACATTACTTTTAACTAAGATACATGCCTGTGCAGAGATTTAGCTCAGTTTTAAAGTATGTGTCGAATGTGACATGTGCGTTATACATATTTATTTATACACAGAAACTTCATGTAGCTTGGCTAAGTCTCCTTAGAGCAGCAAACAATTTCTCTTGGTGATTCGATTTATCTGTTGTTATCTGTCAGTAGAGGATGTCATTACGTATTTTCTCCTGTCACTCAGGTCTGTGTGGTCAGTGGTGAGCCACTGGAACCAACAGGAAGATGAAAAGCCACACAGGACTAAGCTCTAGCTCAGCACTGGTTGATAGAGTATTGATCCAAAAAACACAGAGCCAAGTAGTGGCATCTACAGATTAAATCTCCCTTTTTTCCCCTCTCGTGTGCTGTGCATTTCATCCTTTTGGACAAATTGAGCAAATAAAATGTTAAAGATAAAGCTAAAGGAAGGAGAATGGATTGATTACCCCCACCATGACCTACATTTCTGGGCTGCAACTTAAATAGCATGTGATAAATGATGGTTGTTATTATTCAAATTTAATGGTGATTTAAAGCTTCATAATTTGTGTCTAATTGGCCAGAAGATGGGCCTTGAGTTTTTGATTACTGATGTGGCATTACAGCCTGTGGCAGAGGTGTGGTCCCTTGCTCAGCTGCAGGGGAGGGGTGGTGCAGTGAGCTCAAGGGGTGGTGCCAGGCAGGTGAGTGGACAGGTGATGGTGATGGCAGTGACGAGCTCTCTACTGCTTTTAGTGACGCTGGAGTGGCGTGGAGAGGAAGCAGGCTTTGTCAGGAGTGTGTGTGTGTGTGGGTCCTTCTACACAACCTTTATACCATTCTAAATATTAAGATAGAAGCTGTGATATCTAAACCAACAACAAACATTTTCTTTACATTTGTAGGGGAATGCATAACGATCCCCGGGAGAGGAGGATACAAACACAGGGCACAGAAAAAGATCCCACGGTATCCTCACAAAATCGCAAACTTTAACTGAAAGCTTAGCGTAATACACAGGAAGGCACCTGGCTGGGCAAACAAAACAAAACAACAGCAACAAAATATATAAAACAAAATAATAAAAGATATATATATAGTGAAAAAAGTGAATGATTTCAAAATAAAACAGGAAATGGTTTAAAACAAACAGGTGCAAAGAGTCCAGGATTTTTATACAAGAGACACTGAACTCATTAAAAGAAGATAAGCATACAGGCACATCAGAACCACTTTGTCTGTTTCTAGGCAACTACTTATATCTATGTTGGTTCAGTAATACTGAGAAAATTGTCACATGAAAATAAAGTTTCAGCAAAGCACTTCTATTTTAAGAATGAAGTCTATTTTTAATAGATGATCCAATACTTTTATTTTTCTTTGGCAACTTACATTTAATGTTCAATACTCATCACGTCAATAAAGTGGCATACAAGTGCAATCACACTTCCCTAAAAACACACTGACGGACGACGTAAGTATTCTGAAAAGCGTGAACTCCACCACTCAGTTCAGTGCTCACTATTAATCGGCAACATTAAAATAATCAATAAAACTTTGATTGTAGGTGAAATAGCTATGTAAAAATAATATGGGAAGAAAACGTCATGCCTGACTTGTGGCTGATAACAATCAAAAGACTACCACACATCCATAATTACTAAACTCATAACACTGTGATGCAGAATGGCGGAGGTAAGGGAGGCTACTTATTACTGTTCACTGCCCAGCATTTCTTCTGACCTTGTGTACTGGCCAAAGACTTACACTGTGCTAATTATAGCCCACAGCCTCCAAAAAGACATATTTTCTCTCCCTCCCTGTCAGGTCACATTGACACAAACACCACCTTTCTAAGCAAGAGACTGGGCAGCCTCAGCTTAAAAAGCTCCTTAGTCACCTTTAGGAAGCCTGGGAGTGATTTTTTTTTACTGAAGACTTTTTAGGTCCAGCTTAGCTAAATCCCTAGAGATTTACCTTGAAGCCAATAGTATCATGGAGCAACATCACACCAAAGTATAGTGGATTGTGCACAAGCATCTGTAAGAAAGCAACAGGACACATCTGTATCTCAGTTTCTCAAGAGGTTTTCAAGCCTTTTTTGGAGCTTTTTTTTCATGCTCCTGTGACAGTCTACTGCCTTTTGATCTCCAAGCTCATATATGAAGTATGCACGGGGGTGGACAGGCACACTCCCGTGTACACCCTACCACAGAGCCGACATACTGACAAATGTTGCAGATATAACGAATACACTGGCGCTTACAAGACAAGCTTGCCAAGAAAAGCAAACACACAAATATAGGACGACACACATACACACGTACATCCCCAGCCTTCACTGCGGGACGCCTTCTCCATGTGTCTGACCTTCTGTTACAATCCTTTCTTCCTGTGTGTTTTCCCTGGTTTAGAGAAACAAAATATGGTTGATCTACAGCCATATGTCAACAGTTTCATCCTATAACCTGGCGCTGTCACTGGAATACACTGTGCCTTCATACAAAGTAAAGGCAAGTCCAAATTTGCAGAGGACTCAGCATGTCATTCAGTGAAGCATGAAAAAGAGACATGAGCCGGTAAGATCTTACTGCATTTTAGAAAGCAACTAATTTCTACTTAGCGCCGTTAGTTCCCAGGATTTTGGTTGCAGACACACAAACAGCACCTATAGGCTCCATTTACACCACATTTATGAATTTATAGGATTTAAATTGTATGTATAAATTGCAATTTAGAAAAAAAAAGATAAGAAAAGACATCATATCAGACACCTGAAGGTGAATCTAATAATACAGTGTACACCTTATTTCAGATTGTACTCTACCTTCTTTGAAAATGGTGTTTCTAGCGCTCATCTCATTATGGAGTTAAAACCATTACTGTACAAGTGGTTCTGGAGTTACACTTGGTGGTACAGGTACTTCTCTCCACCGTGTTCCCTATATTAAATCCAGCAGCCAGCTAATGATTCAGCAGGGAGAACAATCAGACCCCAGGAGTGTCAGCGAGGAGCCCAGAAGACATTACCAGTGAAATATGAAAGACATAGCTTCAAGAGTAAAGCTGCTAGAAAAAGTGATGGGAACCACACAAGAAGAGGGTGTAACAGAGGGAATGAAATGAACGAGTCTGCACCGAGTAGAGAGGAGTACATCTTTGATGAACTACTTTGTTTCATGTGTTGAATGTGGTTTGTGTTACATCAACGTGACACGAATGTCCTGCAGGCAAGGTTTAAACAGCGGACGTTTGCAGGAACCAGCCCCTACAGCTGTCTCTAAATCCACGGCAAGGGTCAGATTATGCGCACTTTTCCACAGTTAGCTAGTGAATGCAGCCCCAAATCCTACTTTTATCAGAAACGAGCTGAAAAACAGGAGCCTTCAAAATAAATCTAATCCTACTTGACAGATGGAGTGGCCTCTTGTGTTAAGATAAAACGGTGAAGGCTTAACTTTTGATAAATGGCTGATTCTCTGACCGTTCACACGCAGAAACAACAACCTTGGCAAACCATTTAAAAACATCACATAAGCAACCACTGCAGATAACAGTGCAATGTCAAAGAAATGCGGTAAAGCACCTGCTTATTGCTGTAAACTATCTAAATAAGGTGCCCTCCAAGTGAACGAAGCGAGCTGGTTGCTGTAGTCTGTCACCTGCCCCAGAGTTTTTGGTTAATAAAGTCTCCCTGGTAGGGAAAACACACAGACACACACAGTTTTAGGACAGGTCCCTCAGCCAAACAGCTGACACCGTCACTGCTGCTCTTCCCCCAGAGCCTCTCCTGCATGCTTCGATAGAAATCAACACAGCAGCCAGATGCTCCTTCCTCATAGCCTGAAAGAACACAGTCTGTGTAGAGTTCAAACCAAGATCCCGATGAACATAACTTATATAATCTGTAACGGTCATAACCTTTGGTACTGTTTGGTCTGTGTTTGTTGAGTCCCCGGCCTTGCATTCCCCATCACAGCCTCATAACAGTCTACATAGAACTTTTCCTCAGAGATGTATTGATCACTCAGCAAAGCTTGACTGCACACATATAATCTTTCTCTGCAATGTTTTGCTTCATATTAAAACTGTTCACACACCTTAACACTTGCAGGTATTCAGCAAAGGCACAGTACTTTACTATCAGTTGCTAATGGCACAGCAGGGGATTCAGGGGCTTGCCTGATGGAGATATTCAAGGATATCCCTGAATAGAAAGGGACAGCATTTCATACTCCCCAGTGTAGAGCAAAAATCTCTTATCTTGGAAGTCCACATCTACAAAAACACAGTCGATCTGGATTTCAAAACTGCAACACGAGCCTAAAAAAAGAAGCAGGAAGATCGAGGAAAGTTAACACAGTGAAAGCGGTTCACTTAGGAACATCAGCACTGCGAGTTTACAGCAATGCTCAATGACTGCGACAGTGCACACGCAACAGCATCATAGTGTTTAAACATCTGAGCTTTAACAAATACCATCTGAAGTGTGCCTATAGTCCACCACACAGTAACAGCAGTACTTAAGCGTTTAAATGCACATCAGAATCACTGTAGTCAGTGTTATCCAGCAGTAAGTAGATACAGTGGCTTTTACAGAAATCTGAGAAAAAAGCTATGATTCAAAAATGAGAGCCTGACCTGCTGACCAACAATCTGAACGCAGGATTATCTTTGTCTTATTTCATCTTCCTCTTTCTTGCTCTTGGCAGGTGACAACAGAGTATGATCGCTCTATGTACACTAACAAAAAAGTCTGCGTTGTCTTATTGGAGAAAAATCTAAGCCCTGACCTGTTATTTTTGCATTCTTGGGTATTTTACACCCAAATTAACCATTTTTTATCATATTGCTGATAATCTTCCTTCGGCTCTGACTAAATCCTCTTTGGGGGCCCATTCCTTTATGAAGTAAAAAAAAAAAAATCATGGAATGGAAATTAATTAAGACCATCCCAAAGCAATTTTGCCCTTCACTTGAAGAATCTCCTCTGAGTTTCAATGTGGCTGAAACACAGGAGACATTCCTCTTAACAATCAAAAGTAATTATAACTCCAGGACCAAATGCTATCATTCACTATTAAGATCTGACTGCCACAATTCATAAAGTGGACCTATCGTTCTCAGGCAGATTTGGTAATGGGAAATATTTGCAACCATAACACGCAGCCATGTTAGCCTCTCTGTCAGGCCGTAATTTGGCAACCCAGTACTTTGATGTAAATACTAACCACAGACTAGTATCAAAGATGGCTAAAAAATAAAACAAGAACTTGAATTCAGGTCCCTGCAATAGCCTTTCTGCATATGGGAGTGTGATACCTGCGGTTGCAGAACACCTTCTAGTCCTATAGGACGCTATGGGAAAACAGCCCTCGCCACTGAGCTCAGTAAACACTTGGCTCCAGACTTGTGATTTACTCGCCGTTATCCACTGAGTATGCAGTTCCACAGTCAGCCCTGCCTCACGCTCATCAAATCACAATGGTGTTGGCTCAAGAGTTCAAAATAGTCCTTCAAAAAAGTCAGTGGTTGGCCATGTCTAAATATGATATTGTACCAGTGGTACAGTACAGTATTGTAGTACAATTTTGGTACATCAACAGAGATCTGACACTTTTATAGCACCTAAATTCATACCAGTATCCTTGCAGACAATATGATATGGCACAGCCCTAATGCTAGCATGCTAACAGCAATTGTGGCCAACTTTTATAGTAGTCCATGTGTGAGTTGTTAAAGGATTTCAGTGCAAAAATGGTAACTGCTTCATGGTAGTGTTTGAAAAAAAGTCACAGGATTATCATTTGGATTCATTCTTTGGGACAAAATTTCAGGACAATGCATCCAGCCAAAATATAGACCAACAGAGCTAAACCATGGCTAAAAAAGCTGAAGTGAAAAGAATTTCCAGCCAGATTCAAATAGCATAAATTTATCCAACACACCAACATTTGTATAAAATCTTACTCTTTCTCAATGTAACAAGGTAAGTAAGTGATAAGTTAAATAGAGAGCTCCCTTGGAGATACGTCGCCACAATCATACGGAATATTTAAAGTGCAGTTACTCATTGTGTGTAGTGTTTCTGAGACCACTGATCACTAGAATATATGAATAATCTGAGTAAAACTACACTTTCACTTACAGTCAAACGTGTTTGTGTCTTTTTCGACAGCTGTTAGCTACAAAACTGAAATGCTTTGTTAATAAACCTCTAAGCTTGACTTTTTTAGTCTTTTTAGTGATTTAAATGGTAAATGGTAAATGGCCTGTATTTGTATAGCGCTTTAGAGAGATGTTATGCCAAACCCTGTAGTATGTTTCTCAGAGCAGCACCCATCATTGCAGGAATAAACTCTCTTATTATGTTAAGCATAGCTTCAAGGACACCTTCAGGTTAGGTTTGAGCTATGAGGAGGAGAAAACATTAATTGAGAGCAAAATGATAGGCAGACTAAAGCAGGTGCAATCAAGATTGTAATTCTTCTAAATGACCTATTTCACAGCAGCCAATTTGATAAGAAATAGGGAACACTGGGTAACATTAATCCAGCTTCTGCTTCAATTAGATACAGAACCTTAATGCAGTTTGGTAATGTTTGTGATTGCCTAGTATTTCACTTCCAAAAGGAATGCTGCAAAATCCATCTATAACACGAAAAGTTGCATCTGGGTTTTACATCAATACAGGATCCAAGTGTAAATAAGCCCAAGAGCTATTTGTTACGGGCATTTGAGTCTCTGATGATTCTCTCATTTAGAATGCGGATCTTGTACTTTATAAATTAATCTACAAAAGCACTTGGGGGCAATCTATATTATTACATTCCTGTTTCCGTATGTCTTTAAAAGCCTTTAGAAGGGATGATGTCTGGTCTCATTAGTCTACTTTCCAGTGGCCTTCCATTAAGCATCTTGAGTTTATAATACTGGATTTAAGAGTAAGTCAAAGAGTGACTTGTCACTCTTGGTTACACAGCAACCAAATGTATTAAGCAAGCCTACACCATAGTCAGCCCCGTATAAGGAAAAGTGTGCCACACTGGATTATAATGTCTATACTAACCAGGGGGCTGTAATGAGAAATGGGAGATTAGCCATTTACCCTATGCAGAGAATGAGCCACATCTCTTTTTTCTTCTTCTCTCCTTCCTTTCTCTTGCAAAGACCTGGTTCCAATAGCACAAAACACAAAGGCATCTGCAGACCAAATTTTCAGAAACACCCTCACTGGCCTGCAGACTAAGCCACTGAAATTGCTGTGACAAGGCACTGAGAGCAGATTTTACATTTCCCACTGCAGACGAAAATTAACATAACTGTAATACTGCCCGAGGTCAAATTTCTTGTTCTAGAAAGTCTGCCCCTAGCAACAAGAAAGTGTAATTAAGACATGCTCAGACTTTAATCCCAGCTGCTGTTTGAACATCACCCGACAGTTACATGCAAACATCACACGCATATTCGCCCACTTCTGCACAAGTCCAAGTAGGCCGTCTGTTTCTCTGTTTCTAGATGCATACATTTTTTTCTTTCTTCTTCTTCTCACACACAAACAGCACACTGGAGTCAGGCAGGAAGAACAAAGTCACAGACACCTATTGATGGACTCTGTGAGAGCTGATATTATTAAGTGTGGACCCACCAAATACCCGCTGTCCAATCAAGGAATCCTGAACCAACCCACCACAGAAACAGATTACTCACACTGTGACTAAAGGCTTCCCCCCTCACCGCCAAAGCTTCTCTGTGTTAGCAAAGTGGCACATAGCAGCTTCCCCTCATGCCATGCGCATGATATAAGCCGTGAAATGCTTTAAACGTAATAATTATTAAGAGATTGAATACACCTCGAAGCCCTGAGGATCACAAGGTTAGATGTGGTCTGGATGTTTGCTACCAAGCATAGAAAATCATCTGGAGTTGTAAGTACACTGGGTAAATAATTCATAGATAAATCCAAACAACTCACATTACTCTCAAAAGATGCAACGCTATCTCAGCGCACTGCTCTTTCTCTCTTTGCAGTAAAAGGACTATAATATATATGCATCAGCATGAGCAAATACACTACATCTTCAACTGAGTGTCTTTGGAAAAGCTGAACGTGACAAAGCAACTAGGCTCTTTACCACAGCTTCTTTCATGCATGCAAAGCTCAGATGGCTCCATTAAAAGCACGGTACACTTGTTACACATCAGAGATGTAGCATTTCGGTTGGCCTCATTTAAACTAATAGGAGAGAAATGAAATGATTCATTAGCTGTTTTCATGATTCTTTCTTAAGCCTTACTGGGCTGAGGAATATTACAGCAGAGTTGGTCTGCATTACTAAAGACTAAAATGTCACAACACTGATTTCATGCCAAACTGGGCAGATTAAACAAGTAACTACACTCCATCACCCTTAAGGCCTATGGGAACACGCCAAGACAGTCAGTCTAACATTGGTAATAGTTTAAGAATTTGGGACACTCATTAGAAAACATCTAAGTCTCATACGCAACCTGCATTGGTAAGTCTTTGCATTTACAAAGCCAATTTTACAAGCCCATAGCATAAAGCAAATGCAAGCTTGCACATTTACGTCAACACCATGACATCGTTTCCAGTGGGCTGTGTTAAATGTGTTGCAGCTTTACAATGCAATAGCGTCCTCGTGTTGCATGAGGCAATTTAATGAAGGTTTTTTTCTGGGGCATTTTCACTCCTATTTCTACCCTGTAAGAATATATGTGGTGTGGAGATTCAAAGTAGGCCAGGGTACTGTACTATATGCAAAAGTGTGGCTTCTGCTGTGTGGATACAAAGAAGTAATAGTTCTTTGTACCAAACTTTGCAGATCAGTAAGTAAAAATGGACCCTTAAATTATTGATTTGATGGTTTAGGGTACAAAACAAAAGCAATAAATGTGCACACTGGAATAGTCCTGTACAAAATACTGTTTCTTTAAGGTCAATATTTTATTTTTTAAGCTTGAGCTCACCAAACTCTATGCAGTTAATGGGTTTCCTGCAAGGCCTATAACTAACAATAAACTACAATTTGCTAATAATAAAAACTATATTTTTTAATGGAAGCCACTTATTGGTTTCACAAAAGGCCATAAAACCGATGTTGCTACATAATCTATGAATAACACACATACATGCATTTTGGCTTAGACAGTGCTCTCTTCAATCAGTTCGCAGCTCCAGTGCCCCACTTGTACTGTTTGAGAGAGAGTTTGGAGGGAGAATTCAGAGATGACAGGAGGACTGGTAACGTAATAAAACAAGGGGGAGTTTACCTATACTAATATCAGCAAGGCAGAGCATCAAGAGGAAAGATTTTTATTGCCTAAAATGAAAAGAGTCTGGACTGATTGCAAACAGGCTGATGGAAGCACACAGTGCCTCCATCAACCTTCATGTGCAATCAACAAATGGACCAGGCTAGCATGTTTAAGACACAGGCTACACGTCACTATTGGTAAGCTACAATGTAATCAGTGCCGGAAGAAGTAGTCTTGTTCAAGCAAAAATACTAGCACAACAATCCAGACTTGATTGCTTTTTGTGTATCTAATATTGTAATCACCATCTTACACATCATCTTACAAGACACATTGTTGTTTCTTAAGAAATGTTCCCTATATGTTCCATACAAGTGAAAAGTGATAGAATAATATTTTGAATGGAGTATTCCAGTTAATTTTGTAAAACAGAGATATAATAGCATGACTGAAATATAAATAAATAGCACAATGACTTTATATATTTATATATTTGAGCCCCCAGTGTAAGCTGCTTTGCCACTCCTTGACTTAAAGTTAAACACAGAAAATCTGATTCACACAGCCTTGTTAGAAGAGCAGGAAAGCTGCATTAATGCCAGGTGTTTCCAGCAGCCTGGCTGCCTGAGCCTGAGCAGATGTTCTGCAGTGAGTGGCTCTTCTTTCAAACCAATTGGCGTTGCTTTTAGTTTTATACTCTTGCTCGAGTAAGAGCTTTGTCTCTGTTAACTTTGTGATTTAGTTGTCTTCTTTCTGTGCAGAGTGCAACAGAAAACTCAACCTTAACTTTCACCTCTCTGAAGGAGAGACTACAGCTGATTTCTAATTGGCTGTGTGTCTTATCGGCTACAGTTTATCTGATCTGCATCACAACAATAACACAGCAAAACAACCGCTCTAAAATCAATGACACTGCAGCACTCTTCATCCCTGCCCCCACGCCTTGCCCCGCTCCGCAAACGACACCCTCCTTGGTTCTGCCTCCTCTTTCTCTCCTTTTATTTCTCTAAGCTCGACATCAGTCTGGTTCTTCTTTCTCTGGTGATCCATGTCACAAGAGATTACATCATTATCCATTCACAAAGGGTATGCACAAACCAATAAAATAGACCACATTTTCATTTCATGTGAACTCAATGCCTTTCAGTGTGCAGCCAGTGTGTGTCTTGTGCATCCATACTATGTGTGTGTCTACGTGTGATCGGCCAATGGCTATGCATTTAAAACATATCTATCTCTAGGCAGAGCTTAGCTGCTCAGCTTTGATCGCAATATTCCTGCCGGAAGCACACGGGGTCAAGTGCGGCTCAGGCAAACCATCTGCTAGCTAACGTTTCCCACTTCTCTGCTTGCATTTCCAACCACTTCCAAGAAAACTTTTGCTCGAATACTAAGCCACAACTTTTGTGTTAACACACACAGACAGGGTGAATACTGAATAAGCATTATGTCATTATATATGATTAAATTAGAAAGCTTATATTTAAATCATATCTATGATTTAAATATAAGCTTTATATATTAAACAGGCATGACTGACCTTTTCTGAAATGAGATCTACTTTCTCCTTCTGCCTGCAGAAATCTATTAAAACCTCCACACAGCAGTGTGATTAAACATGAAAATGATGGTAAAATAAGTTTCATTACAAATTCAAAACCAAGTTATAGCTACAACGTTTTGGTAAGATTTTTCACTGTGTGTTTTTGCACATTCATAGTTAATATCTAAATCAAAACAGACCCAAGCAGGTTTACACAGCCCATTTTTTTGTGTGCAGACAGAATATTTCAAGGAAAACTAAATAATCTAATTGGGTCTGCTGCTGCTGCTGTTTTCAAATGCAGATTTTACATGAGCGAAAGCATCTTTCTGAAAATCTTTGATGTGAGGAAGGCCTGCAGGGGACAGCAAAACAAGTTACTCTGCAGAAATGATCCCTGCTCTGAATGGATGGTTATGTTACATTCCTCTAGTCAAAAAATGGCAAATTTTTCCTTGTTCAGATCTACAGTACAGATCTAGCAGTCTAGACATTTGATTAGCCCACGTAAAACCATTTTTCTGCTAACTGGAAGGTCGGTGTTGAAGAAAAATCATTTGATAGTCCACGTCTGTACAGATTCAAGGCTTCTCTTGCCTAAATCTCTACTGATGAGAAAATTAGTTCAAGTCTCATTCTAATTTGTTATGACTGTTCAGGTAATGCAATGCCTGACACAATAAAACCCTCATTTAACTTAGGCTTAGCTCACACATTCTGCATTTCTGCAGAAATTTAATTATATGTCATTCCTTAAGAGGAGAGGGAAGCTAATAGCATTTCCTCAGGCTATGGGAAATTAAATATCACTGAGTGATAGTATTTAGGCAAAACTAGAAATTTCCGAACCTTACTCTGACATCTGAGGCCTTTTTAAGCAATTTACATACATTTTGTTAAAAATAATAAATCAGCAGATTAATTCAAAACAAAAAAACAAGCTATCTTTGTGTTACTGATCAGCTTTTCAAGAACAACGACACATGATATGATATGTTCCGACACATTTCAATAGCAAAATTCTGAAAATGTGATGGTACTTGTTTGCTTTGTTAGTACAGGTATTGTAGGCAGCATATGTGCTAAGACTGCAATTCTTGCGGCACTGACAGGGCAGCAAGTGTTCATGTCTGTCCTTGTATGCTGAAGAAGAAGAAAGAAACCCAGAAGCACAGGAATACTACCATATAGTGTAAATTGTGCCAAGATAGCTCCAACCTGACTCAGGGATAACAAAGTAAGCATTTTCTTGGGGGTTTTTTTTGAGAAAGCAGGCATCCCCTTTATGAAATCAGCTATGTTCCACAGGCTAAAATGTTAGCAATGGCTAACGCTGCCTAAGCTAACTTAAAGTTATCTCAAATAGTAAAGTCAGTATGCCACTTATCAGCCATCCTAACATTTCAGTGTGTGACCACAAAATGTAATGTTAACATTTTTAATAAATGGTCTGTCACCATAGTATCAGTGAATTAAAGTTACTTTTTAATAAGGGAGTTTATGTTTGCTCAATATAATTCTGCAGTTGCCAGCCATGCAGTGGGATATTGCTTGTTATAAGGATAACCACTGTTTGGTCCCTTTGTCTGGAGATTTTAATGGCTCTTTAGACCAGCTGCATTGTCCACAGTTCATTCCGAGCCACGCGCACTGTTCCGACGGTTGCTGTAAAGGTGGAGACATGTAGGCAGGTGGTATGATTCAACGCAGTGACAAGCCCGCATGCAAAGCTTCAACACTGTGATGGTGGCGATGTAATGAGTCAGTATGTAGCTGGGCAAAAGGAAGCGAGGTGACACTCATACTTCAACTGGCTACATCGAATCATCAATAAAACTAAAGAGACCTAGGGCTATGGTTGCTGTGTCATAGCTATTTGCTCATCAATCCAATTCACTACCGCACACAGTGCTGACGCTCTGTGTTGCCCTGGCCTGACTTCAGAGATGCATAATATCCTCAGTAGTTCTGTGATGAATATGTTTACTCATCCAAAAAAAAAGATAAATCAAAATAAAGTAATACTCACAGCCACAATCATCCAATCCCAACACTGTCGCAGCTGTCAGAAGAGATTCATGAGCATGGCTGTTGTGTCACATGAAGCCGCATTTTTCACCAAAATGAGTCACAAGTTGCTAAGTGCCACAGCTCTTGCAGTGTGTGCCAACATCATCCCTTGAGGGTCTGTTTTTTTGTTTTTTTTTTCCTGACAGTGATTCTGGATGAAAGGCGCTGTCTGCCTGGATGCCAGCGGCCCCAAGGCCTGGGTTCACAGAGCAGGCAGCCGCTCTCGAACATCCACCATGTGTCTTATCGATTTTCAAACTAACCTGGGTTCATTTCACTGCCGCTGAATCACTTTTACAAAAACTATAGGGATGTGTAACAGAATCACTTTATCAGTAAAAACAAGTAGCCCAGATCTCAAACAAAATTTCACCAGATGCATTCACAAAGTGCCCTACCTAGCCACTGTATGTAACTTCCAGTACTTTAAGCACACTGTTTTGGAGTTTACAGGATACATTTTACAGCATTAACTCACAGAAAAGCTCCAAATATGAGTCCTGAGAGGTGTGGTATTAAGATCCCACATTTAAAATATCTTGGGTTAATGACGGCCTTTAAACAATATGATTAAAATGCCAGCCCTGTAAAGTTTTCATTGATTTTAAAACAATTAAATATTGAAACCAGAACCCAGTGTTAACTCCATAATAAAGATTCTTCTGCACAGACTTTGGCTGATGAAGTTATTTTAGTGCCTCAGCAGTATTTCGATAGTTCAACGGAATTGAAACAGTAATTTTCATGAGGCGAGACACACTGCTAAGAGTGTCCCTGGAGAAATATCTGCTTTTTATCCCTTGAAATAAACACAGATTTCTGGGAGGTGTAATCTTTAAAATGATGCATACAAATGGTTTTCACTGAGGTGAAAGCACTAAAAAGACAAGTGGAATAGGGGATAAATATGTGGCAGATGATGGGAAGAGGCTGAGGCTGAGTGATGTTTTATACCCCCACATTAATCCCCTCTCTCTCGCTCTGCAACGTTGTGTAACGACACACACTAATCTGAGATAATAGCTCAATTGGAGCTGCAGACTTCTTAATGATCACTTAGGGCAAGCTGGCTTGGAGACATGCAGATACAGGGCAGTAGGCCAGTAGGGCCAGCAAACAAGCAAATAGTAATACATAAACACACACACGCACACACACACGTAGAAGAAAATATCTGGTTAATCTGTAAAACCAGAGATATTATAAGAGAAAGACATATGAGCTTATCGTGTTGTTGCTCTAACACTTGTGAACAGTCGCGGTTCACAACAGTTATAACTATATAGCAGCACGTACATTTAGTTCTTATTTTAATAAAAATTTAGGTAAATATACTTTTTTTTGCCACACTGTAGTCTTGGCATTAATTAGTGTTGCATTTGTTCTGTTGGGTTGAACCGGAAATGTTGAGTTAGCCCTCTCTATTGGCGTTTGCACATGCACAGTAGAACTTGGGGGTGGGTGGGTGTTAAACACTTATTATTTTCAGTTAATTCATCAAATTTTCAAATGAGATTTTTACTGGTGAGCTCCTTTTTCCTTTCCCACAGAAATTAAACCACGTTCATTTAAAAAGAGGCTTCAAAATAACGAGATAGCTACAGAGTAACAAGCTGTTTCCAGAAGGACTTTGGTTTAAACTGAAGGCTGATTAAAAAACATTTTACAGCATTTTAATTGCTCAAGATCGCTGTGAATGAAGGTTGGACCTGATTTTTTTAGACTACATAAATAAACTTTTTGCTTCCAAGGAGCTTGGTTTCGCAAACATTCTCCAGGCTTTCTGAAGGTCTTTCAAAGTTCTTCTTTGAACATTGGCTGCTTTTTTACTCATTTTAACTCCAGTCAATGTAACTAAAAAAATTTAAGGGAATGTTTTTCTTTGTTAAATCACTTAAAACTTACTTATGAATCAGTCAAGCATAGAAAAGACAACTCAAATGAGGAACCAGTGAATCTCTACATATAACAGACAACTTAGAACCCCTTTTTATATGTATCTTTATGCCTGTCACAAAACACCTCATTTTTTCCCATTTCTTTAGTTGATTTGGTGATTCCCAAAGAGCTAAGGTGATTCCCAAAGAGCTAAGGTGTGCAGCATATGTTTTGTTTAGGGACCTGGATAAGTAGAGGACAACAGAAGAAGTGCCAGGCATAAAAAAAAAAAACACCTAGAGAAGATGAACAGTATCTGAAAATCAGTTCCTTAAGAAACAGGAAAAAAATCCATCAAAGGTCTGACACAGGACCTGAGAGATGCATCTGGCCTTTCAGTTGATCCATCTACTGTTCACTGAAGCCTCATCAGAAATGGTCTCAGTGGATGCCTGCCTGTCAAGAAGCCATTCTTAATCAAGGGAAACAAGGAGGAAAGGCTGAGGTCTATAGGGTGGGAGAGAGGTACAACACTGTGTGTCCACAGCCATCTGTAAAACACAGTGGGGGCGCTGTCACAGTTTGAGACTGCATTTCAGCCAGTGTAGTTGTAGATCCCGAAAAAACTGATGAAGTAACTATGCATATTGGGACAGTAGGAATCTCATTCATTCATTCATTCATTCAGTCATTCATGTCCTTTACTAATTTCACTACGAGGTATTTAGCTACCTTAAGAGAATTCTAGCTACTATCATCATTTTCCTGAGTGACAGTTACCTTTCTCACTTTGACATAAACACAGAAAAGTACCATCAGATTTTGATCCACCATGCAATACCATGTGGAAAGCATTTCATAATTCAATATAATCCCAGACACACTGCCAATGCAGTAAAAGCATATCTAGATAGAAATATATTCAGTGCAACACTATAAGTAACGACTGTCCTCCCCAGAGCCCGGACCTCAACATTATTGAAGCAATGTGGGATCATCTTGACAGAGGACAGAACAAAAGCCAGCCAACAACCAAAGAAGAGCTTTGAGTGTCTCTAGAATAGAAAACTACTCCTAAAGACTACTTAAAGAAATGTGTTGAAGAATAAAGGTGGTTATACCCAACATTGGCTTTCAAGCTCATTAGAATTATACAAACTCTGTTTTTGTCTACAAAAATAAAGCTCTTAAATGCTCTAGTCAGGTGCATCGTGGGACTTATTGACATGTTTTTCAACATGACAGGAAATAGAACACTACTGCTGTTATCCTGATTAAAAATGGGAAAACACGCACAATTGCAGTAATTATTATTATTATTTTGTTTTTCTTCTTTAGGCAGAAGTTTTCAACTTCCACAACTGCTTAATATTGTCAAAGATCTTCCACAGACTACGTTTCTTGAAGAAAAGATCAACTGGATAGATAAAAGATCAGAAGATCAGTTTGTTTACCAAATTGACATGTTTTGAAAGGCATACATTTTTGCAATAAAAAAGTTTGCTTTTCAAATTGGTGACTAATTGAGGCTCTATCACATCTTTGTGAATTAACATAACATAAATTGACCACAGACCCGACAGAAAAAATGCCTCATAGCTTGGAGAGATAAAGGCGTAATCCTTTCCACGCTGTGTCTATTCTCAACAGCCGTGGAGATTATGGGGAGAATTTGATAGGAACACAAAACAACCTTCCAGACTCACACTGTAGGGTCAAAATAATTTCTTTCCCCACTTTCTATCACTTCAACTTCACTCATTCACTCAAGCTTCAAAGAACACAGACAAAAAAGATTCACCCCACACTGTGGGGTGAAACACACTCACTCAAGAAATGTTTTTAACTCTGATAAGCCAAAAATACAATGCATCCTTTTTTTTCCTGAAACCTCAGCGACACAAAGCAGAACCTCACACAGAATGGTATTATTTTTCTGAATTTACAAGTAGATCTCAGCAGGTGGGAAAGCTGTTTCCTCGTGTCTGATCAGTCGGCATTACTTTGTGAAATATTGCTGTCAACTAGCCTGGGTGGGTGATGTCAACACAGCTAGGAGAAAAATAACCTGTCAGAGCAATAAAAACAGCAGGAAATACCCAAAAAGTAGAGCAGGCTGGAAGCGTGTTCGACCGGCCATCAGTGCCAACAGAGACAGAGAGTCATGAGGCTGTAGAGAGTTTTAAAGTGGAGTCCATTTAGCTTTCTGTGGGAATCTGCTGTGTGAGTGCAGAAAAAGAAGTGAAGATGTTGTAGATAGGCCAAAGTGGTTCCAAAAAAGTATGTAAAACCAGTTCGCCAAGTGAGCATTTAGAGATCCGGAGATTTGTGATAACAAAGGACTATTCCCTTTTTGAAAGAGGAAAGCCTTGAAAAATAAAATGCAGAGGATAAGCGGAAGATGAATTACTGCTTAACAGATAGTTTTATTTGCAGCCAAAGAAATACCACAAGCATAATAAAGCAAAGAAAAAGAAGGCAGGATTTCAAAACTAAATCCAGTGAGCTATTTTGAATAGATGACAAAAATACTCTGTCAGCAGGCGAGGCATTCTCTGCCTTTAAGAACTTAGCAAGCAGCCCAATAAAAAAACAATAATATTGATCGATATAATCTTACCTAATCTCATATCATAAAACCAATTTACAGATCATGCACAGAAGTAGACCACATTAAAAAATATTGACCGCTTTCTTCGCACTTGAGCTATTAAAAGGACCTCAATGTGCCTCAGATGTGTGAGTTCTGAGGACTCTTAATAGAACTTTAAACAAGCATTTATCAAGCACTGCACAGAGGCTTCTTAATTCTTTTAAACTTGGTGTGTGAGCAAGCCTGTGGTTTTGACACTATAGCAGAGAATCTGCATCCACCAAAAGGCTTTGGAATAAAGAAATAAACAATGACTACGGGAGGTGTGGAGGAGTGCCGGCAGATTCAAAAGTGAGTGTGGCAATGAGGGAGTGGTGGAGGTTTATTTGCTAAGAGAAGACAAAGAGAGGAGGCACGCGGCCCGTTGCTGACTCCGCATCACGGAGTAAAACAACAGTAGACTTTGAGCGCTATGTGACGATGTGAAATGCCTCCCCGCAGGTGTGAATGTTAAATTCATGAATGCAAATGAAATAGATTCTTATCACATCCGAGGATGAGAGGAGAGTCAAGCGGACACTCTGGACTTTGAAGGTAACACAGATAGATGGCAAGTGGGCGATATGCTGCTATAATCAGGACGAGGATTAAACGCCGACTTCGCATCAGAGTCGGCACAAATCGGACTTTGAAAATTCAAGGCGGAATTCTTTTGTTGCCTCCACTGCTGTCAACTCCAGACGCAGCGAGAGGGAGGGAGGCTTTGCGTCTCATCCTCACCCAGGAAGTTATGCAACCAGTAAACAAAATGTACAGTTTCTTACATATGGACTGAACTTCTCTGCTGCAAAAATAGAATTCACCAAAGTGTGCACATGCATTAGTGCTCATGTGATTCTGTTTATTCTAACATGTGTCTGGCCCATACTTGTGTCTGCACATAGTTAGGGACTGCAATTATGCATGTATGAATGTATAGGTCCCCGCAGTGAGTGAACGGTCAGTGGGGAATAGTTTGATAATGGGGGGATGGTATGGGTGTACGGAGTGATGGGGATTGCAGTCTCGGGGGTGAACTAGTGGGGGATGGTGTTAACAAAAACAGGGTAAAGGATGGAGAAGCACCATGGTGCATAAAGATTACTGGTATGAGAAATTCTGGTGTGTTTTAGACACCTGTTCTGCCAGCGACAGTCAGGTTAGAAAGAAAGTGACACTGGCATGACAAATAAGGAGCTGCGGCTCCTTCCTGTCAGCATATTTCATAACCATGGTCTGTTGCACACATTCAGTCACTGAAATATCTGGCTTGGCATTGTGTTATGAAATATTATATTTTCAGCGAAAAAAAAAAAAGGTGAGACAATCCACTCAGCCATTCAGAAACTTAATTTAAAAAATGTTACCGCTTCACAGCCAACGAGAACCCAACGGTGTCATTTCTGAACAGGATTTGCTGTATTTACAAGCTAAATCCTCAGCACCTTCTCCCCCCAACGCAGCATATGTTGTACAGGTTTTCACTTCACCGCCTAACACCGGCTGACTTCTGTCTTTTCACGTGGAGAAACAGAAAAACGGCTTACAGAGGCAACCTGTGAGAATGACTCAAAGATAAGTAAATCATTCATTAACAATTGCCAGAGTACAGAGGAGTAAAATTTTAACAGCCAACATCCTTAGCATCTCTCTGATCACACACTACAAGGATGCGGGTACAGAAACCGCTCCATCTCCGCTCAGGGAAACAGGCGCCTGCCCACGCAGATACAGCAGGCCACACAGGAAAAGGAGATGGACCCAGAGTGAAGGCCACACATGTACCGCTCTCTAATAAAACGACAAGTAATGCTTTACAGTCATAATCATCAAATGGTGGGTTGACAGTAAGTCTCAGCTTAAAAGGCTTTCAGGGGGAGTGTTTTCACTCAAACCCTAAATGTGTCAGAAGCTCCTCCTTATGGAAAACACATGAGGGGGTAATAAACCCACAAACAATTTCCTATGAAAGAAATACAGAGGAAATAAAGCCTGGCAGAGCAATCATTTTTCTCCAAACGTCAGAATTCGTGTGCGCGTCTGAAGCAGTGACACATGAATGTTTTAGGAGCAAACAGGCTCCAAATGACCTGCTTTTCTGAGTGCCTGAGGACACGTCCCGCTGAGACGGAGACGAGAAGCATGGAAACAACAGGGAAACACCTCCAGACGCACATAGGAAGTATAAGGTGGTTGTATACAACAGGTCTGTGTGGGGGATGGAGTTTTGTGGAAGAGAAAGCAAGAGAGAGAGAGAGAAAACAAATAAAAACAGAGAGATGCATGAGAAGAAAGAGAGTGTATGCATTATGAGATCGCGTGGGGAGGTGTAGAATTTTCTCCCGAGCTACAATTAACCCAGACACAAAAGAAGCTGCACTGCAAACACGCAAATCTCGGCTTCAGCTTTGGCACAACTTCACTGGTTTCAGCACGAGCATTCTTTCAAAATATAGGCCACTGGTTTGCTGTCAAAAAGGAAAGCAGAATTCTATTATTTCCACCCAGAACAACACATCCAAGATACCTGTCAGAGCTTTGTGCACTGGAGCGATGCGCCACGCAGTCTGTCCCTCACCTGGACAGCTTTTCATTTGGAGATGATTGGAAAATGGTTCCACCCAATCAACCCACATTTTAGGAAAACACGCTTGTTGAGTGCTCTATTTATAGGAGGAGAAGGGATGAAATCACCTGCACGCGCTCTTAGCCTGAGGCAAACGCACACATCCTCACTCAAAGCATGATTGCATTTGTGCCTCTTTGTAAACTCTGCTGGCTTTTATGGAATCAGGGCCTGTTGTGAACAATGCGCGAGTAGAAAGAAAACTGATAAAATCCCAATAAGATAGCAAAGCCAGCAAAAAATAATCTAAAGCTATGAAAGGGCAGAGATCTGGGAGGGATGCGGGTTCATTTTCTAGTTCATGACTTTAAACACAATAAGAAAACACAACTTAAAATACACAGGCTGATCCACACACTCGAATCGTGATCAAAATTGTAAGACTAGCTCTAATGAATACTCTGAGCTAAACTTTTTCTAGTAATATTGATGGTTAGGATCATACTGACTGGACTAATCCTTATGATAATAATTGCACTGGGATGTTTTTATGATTAAGCAGGGATGGAGGGGTTGGACTGTTATAATCATTAATATAGTTAATATCTATTTTGATCATGCTTTAACATGTTATTGTGTAATAA
Organism: Etia nguti; assembly: GCA_015106755.1. Classification (NCBI taxonomy): domain Eukaryota; kingdom Metazoa; phylum Chordata; class Actinopteri; order Cichliformes; family Cichlidae; genus Etia; species Etia nguti. Next base: position 47,325 of record VUQG01019092.1, read on the forward strand.
CACCTTAGTCGTGGCAGGTCCACAGTAAACATATTTAATCTGTGTTTATTTCTCCTTTAATTTTAACACTTACGACAGTTTTCCTCATCACTGTTGTCTGAGCAGTCGTCATCGTCGTCACACCTCCAGATGGTCGGTATACACCTTTTGTTGTGGCACTGAAACTGTCCATCCTCACACTCATCCGTGGCTGCAAGAAACAAAAACAAAAACAAAAGGAGAGATAAGAGTCCAGATGGATGAGCAACAATTGGATATAACAGTAATCTCTTGTAGGCTAGTTCAACTGTCATTTGCAAATGAATGCCTAATTGATATTCAGCCTTCATTCAGGTCAATTGGCTGAAGGGCTAGAGGCGTCATGGTGCGTGCTTTCTTTCAGATAGCGGTCTACTTTTTTTTCCAGGATATTTAACAGTTCAAAGACAGAAGGGCTCAGAAGAGGCCCTGGGTCTGCACGACTCAATTCTTCTAAACCTAAAGACAAAGATTCAGTCAGTCAGTCAGTCAGTCTGGGCTACTACAGCTACTACCTCTGATGCAGTATGGATGCTCACAGCCGGGAAAACACATGACAGACACGCAGAGGCTTTTTCCTATCCTGAAACCTCAGCTATTACATTTTTAAAGTGAAATAAACCACACACTTGCGCATTAATTTGTTTTTAGAAAGTAGTCCCTTTTGGCCTTTTTGCTCTCTTGGTATCACACTCACGCTCGCGCGCGCTGAGTAGAGAGCGCTTCCAGTCAGCTCAGCATCAAACACCAGCCTTTATCTACTATTTCAATAGCGTCTCAAGCGCAGTAGGGGGGAAATTTCCAACTGACCTTCTGTGAAATGAAGCCTGAGGACGAACAAATTAAAAAGTAGCAATATCCTTAAATCCGTCCACATTTCTGGAGGAGGTGATGGAGCTCATTCACATCCACGAAACAAAGCCCAAAAGCCGCTCTTGTTGTAGCGCTGCGACGCCGCTGCCTGCCTCTCCGCCGTGTGAAACACCCCCTCCCTCCGCCTCACTGGCTGCCCGGCGCGTGACGACAGCGCGCGGGGCGGGGACAGAGTGGAACAGACACTACAATACAACACAATGCGATACAGCAGATAATACAAACTATTAGGGTAAATTTCTTAAACTGGCATAATTTAAAAAGTAAATGTATTTTTTTCCTGATGCTACTTCCGAACCTGGATAAACAGGAGGGTTATTGTGCCATATCAAACTTACAGATCTAGCAACTGTGCAGCTTTTAGAATAGGGAAACACACTGGCCTACAAGGGAAAGACTTAAATAAGTGTTGGGCTATTATGACCAGGTGATGGGACAGGGCCAAAGCTGGTGTGATTCTGGTGTGATTAGCTCAAAATAACACCATGAACCTAAGCTCATAACAAATGTTAAATAAAAATATGCAATTGTTTTATTTCAGTATTGAGCAGTCCTAGGTTTAAAATGTGTGTGTGTGTGTGTGTGTGTGTGTGTGTGTGTGTGTGTGTGTGGTGGTGGTGGTGGTGGGGGGGGTTCCCATATTGCTCCATAGTAATTACTGATTAGTTCAGTATTTCAGTTGAAGCTGAATATGGGATGTCACAGAACCAACTTTGATAGTTAAGATTTAACCAGATGCAGCAAAATAAAAACATAATCAAGCTCAGGCTGGTCTCCCTGTGCACAGCTGGCATTTAGACATGAGTTAGCAGCACAGGTGCAATTAATGCCATCCATAATTACTCCACTCCCTTTGCAAATTCAGTCCTGGTGATTCCTGGTTCTCTCATTCATGGTTGTGATAAATGCCGTGCTTATTATGTGTTTACTATTATTATTATTATTATTATTATTATTATTATTATTATTATTATTATGTCTTGTAAATATATGCTGCTCAAAGAAAACGTCTCTAAGAGAGCGTGTCAATCCTTTTTATTGTCTTTAATCTTTCTTTCAGATCCTTCATTATTTTCTGGCTTTTCTGGACATTTTTCTGGCTATGTAAAGTTTTAGTAAGTTATGGAAGTTACCTGCTGGGAACAAAGACACTACAAACAGGGGGAGGGATGCCAGATGAACCAAATGATCTTTCCTGTGAAATGTGTAACAAATTTTGATGTAGCACATTTATCAAAGCCTTTTTTTTTCTCTGAGTGTTCTAGTTTTGCTAATCAAGGACAAGTATGAGTGAGAAAGAGAGTGAAAGTAGTCTGAGAGCTGCCCATGTCATACCCACTGAGCCAGTGAAATCAATTTTGGAGCATGACAGACAGGTAATAGTGGTACACTGCTGGGGACTAGCAGGAGAAGATTGGTAGGGATCAAGAGGTCAAGCAGTTTTGCATCCCTGTGGTGGATTTGTGTTCACTTTGAAACAGTTTTGGGTATAATTTCAAAATCCTCCACAATGTAGCCAGAGCTCCACACATGTAACAAATCCTTAAATCCTTCAAAGTTTAAACAATAGAAAGGGGAAAAAAACAGTTTATGGCTGATGGAAAGCAAAGGGAGGTGAAAGATGTGGAACAATGTGCTCTTAGTGAGGCACATTTCAATGTTTTGGAGCTCACTTGTTTCAACATCTTTAACACAATATTGTACAGTACACCATCCTGTTGAACATCACCATTATTAATACTCCCCCTGAGCAATAATTTGATATGAGTATCATCTATATGCAAATTGCAAATGCTAAGGTGAACTGCAGGCTATAGAGTTTCTAAAAGTAGCACCAAGAGAAATAGGCTCCTGTACCACTTATTACTCTTACTAAACACACTGAGGTAATATTCGTGAAAGATAAAAGCGCATTGGTAGTATTTACAAGGTCTAGTGGCTCCCAGCCAGAGAGAAAAAAAAAGGCTGTCTTTCAAATCTAGGCCATGACCATTGCTGACAGCATAATCACTCATTTTTAATGGAGATAAGCTCAAGGATAACTTAATCCCTCCTATTCTCAGTTTACACACTGAGATACATGCACACACATAAACAGTCGTGTAGCTGCACAAGCAGTTGTGCTCACAGTCAAAAAGTCGCGGCACTGAGGAGAAAAATGTAGCAGTTAAGACTTGTTGTCATGGTTTCACAGCAATTGTCCAGCCAGAGCAAGACAGCAGGAGCACATTGAAAGGAAATAACGCAGATGTTGCTGAACAGGTGTTTGAAGCAACAAAAGTGAATATGATATTAGCTTACTCCTGACCTGACCAAATTCAGAATTTTATCTGTGACTAGTGATTCAGAAAAACAAGTCGATACAATTTCCTGATTTTATGAATAGCTAGGGTTCATTATCCCCATCATGCAATAATGGTTCATTATGTGCAGTAACACACTAGAGTTTGCACACTGTGGATTTGCACTTTGACACAAACTTACCACTCTTAAAGAACAGTACGTGTTCTCATTCATGGTTCCTTCAAAATGAAATGAAAGCAGTGGGTATTGCTGTAGTACAACAAACATAGTTTTGATGTAGTTACAAATTTGATTCTCACGCATCAGAGACAGCTCCAAGTAAATTGAGTTTACAGTCAATTTGCTGTGAGGGGTGAGTCATGACTAAATGAAAATGCTTTTAGCAAACTGGGGATTAGGAAAGAGGCAGGGCATATCAGAGTGAGTGTGAGAGTGAGAGATTGTCAATCAGCACTAATATAAGAACAGATTTTGCATATCTTAATATGTGCAATGCTTTTTTACTGCTCTGACCTCCTTTTCAAATGTCTATGACTATAAGCCATAATATAAACACTTAGTTGCTCTAAAGACAAGGGTTCACAAAGGTCCTCAGTAACTTTTTGTGTGGGCTGTTAGCTTAGTTTAGTTTAGTTTGTGCTTAATGTTGGTTTAACTTAATGTAACATTTGTTTAAAGTTTTTTTTAATCCAGTTTTACTGGTTTCTTGTGTTATCTGTGTGGCAAAAACTTCTACTCCTTCATAGCCCTGCATGAAATTGCTCTTTTTATTGAATTGGTACTTGCTATGGCTAATAAAAATAGTCCTTCTGTAACCTGTCTGGTGGAATATTCATGTCTATCTAGACTGAAATACAAATTTTTCACCAAAATGTGTGGGATCTTTCTAACAATAGCATTTCTCATGAAGAATAAAGTAATATATGTTTTATAGCTAACCAGACATTTATGCATTGTTACAATATTTGTTCTTTTGTTGTTTCTTAATTTGAGCCATTATACCACCAAACTATACTAATAAGTGATGACCAAGTAGCTGCCTGATCAATTTTGGTGTACAAAATTCTGCATATCTTTTAATTACAGAAATACCGTTTCCCATTTTAACAACCATTTTATTAATATGTCCAGGATAGTTTAATGTCTAAGACTACACGCAGGGGCTTGGTCTCATGGACTTGATCAACACACTATTAATGGAACCTATCAATGGTGGCTGTATGGCAGGAATATCCAGAAACTTCATAAAAAGATACATCATCTTGTGAGACCTGGTCAACTTACTTGGAGTAAATAAAACACTACTGGATGCCTGAACTTCGTTGACTTGCTGGTGGCACTAGATGAAATATCAGGGTATATTCAAAGTCTCTTGTCTGTAAACAATTTAATGTCACATCAAAATCCCCATCAGTCATGCCTCGTGACAGATAATTATCGGTTATTTGAATCTTCTCACTGTCAGGGTGCATAATTTTGGAAACTTTATAAGCAGCATCAAAATACTCAGTATGCTTAAAGTTTGTGTGAGTCTCGGTGTTTCATGAGTTGTCAAGAAATTGGCCCTTTTATTTATCACAGCAGCCAGTTTGGAGGATTTGCTACGTTCTGGAGAAGCCTCCATCATCCTCTCGGACAGTCTAGGAATTAAGAAATCCACAGCTTGTCGTGTGAGCAGCATTTCAGTAAGTAGTGTGGTTCTTGTTGCATTTCTTATTTAATTAACCTTTAGGCGACATTTGCTGAGCAGGCATACGTTTTCTTTTTTCAGTTTTCTGCTCCACATTCACTCAGCTGTAGCATCTTACATTGACAGGCTTCATGGTTCAGTTACAGTGTAACTATCTACTGATTGGCCTCTGAGCACTCAAGCAATTAAATATAAGTACCTTGCTCAAGAACACCTCAACAGCTGCTGTTGAGAGATGAGAGAGTCAAGTTTGCTCTTGTTTTCGCCTACCGCTCACCAGCCTGTAAGGGAAAGTGGAACAGTGATGCTGTTTGTCTAACCCAGCGGTCTGCAACTGTGAGATTAGTTCATCCTCACTGGTTGATGTTGTCCCTGTCAGCAAAGTGAGTCCATGAACGAGAAACTGTTTGCAGGGTTTTGCACAGCCCCCTCACCATAATCTTAACCATACATTGAGATCATTTTTTAAGTCTCTGAGCTAAATTCTTTCCTCCTCCGCACTCAGAGTAAATCTTCCTACTTTAAAGACTAAATGTGTAAAACCTGGATCTCTGTATAATTGCTCCAATGAAACACACTTTGAAGCATTTTTTGCAATAGCCAATTTTTATCTATTACACAATATCGTCACTGTAATGTCCAGAACTATACTTGAATACGCCAAAGGCCTCAAACGTGCAACCAGAGTCATAATGAAGCATCTTCCACAATAACATGAAGGAGGAGCTGTGGCCTATGACATGATGACTGACTCTATTTGTCTTTTATTTGAAAAGCAGATGAGATGGTGGAGCCATTCTATTTATCAGTTTGTCACTCTATGGGTTGTAGGTGTCAGAAATGAAAAAGCATTTTAAAAGGACAGTTTATTGCATCTGTGTTGATAAACTATAACTACAATAATGCTACATCCACAGAGGTTGGCTTTCTTCATAGTCACTACACTTATTTTTAATGTTGTAAGTACATTTATATGCTTATGCTTGTGTATCTTTTAATTAAGTAAGGCTGTATTTAATTTAGGTATTTTTCCCATTACAGTATCATTAATTTTTGCTAAATGTAGAGATTTGAGTGATTATGTTGCATTTAAATACAGAAAAACATGCTGCCTTAGGCACAAAAATGCCTGCAAAGTGGATTTTTTTTAAAACTGATCCAACTCACTTGAGATTAAATTGGTGGCCTATTAACAAAAAAGAGTTAGACATCCCTAATCTAATCCCATATGCAGTCTTCTAACATAGGCACCCTCAGACTGCTTCCAGACCTGGAGGCTGCTGCCACCTGCAGGATGATCTTTGTCCACAACAACGTTACATACTCTTTTAACAAATACATATATTGAACATAACTGTCCTGTAGTGGTATCATTAGAGTAAAAAGCACATGCTGTGTTTATTAGATTGCCAAAAACAACATTTAAGCCTTAACTAAAAGCCTGTTGAGTTTTCCTTAAAATGTATGTAATATGGTGGAGTCTAAGCATACTGCATAATATTTGAAGTATATTTACAACCTTTGAAATTCTTGTCATTTTAAAGTTTTCCTCTACTTTATAAAGTATTAGGATGATTTGGCTTTTTTCTAAATATATAGCTTTGATCTTTCAGAGTTTCAAATAATTGCCCAAATGACAATTGCAGAGTGATACTGAATACAAAAATGTGCCCGGATGACACCCTAGGGTCCTTCAGTAAAACATGAAAAGCAAACTCAGACAGTATCAACCTCAATATCAACCCCACAGACACATGAAGTGAATAATGCTATCTCATTATAATGCAATGTCCTGCTTGCTGCTGATGTGAATGTTGCTTTGTACATGTCCCTAATGTTGTGAACCAGTAACACCCACCCATGGCAGCCTCTGACATCAGTGGCCAGGTCACTCTGCTCTGTCACACCATAAAAACTGCTTAGAAACAGACCGAGCACCAGCATCCAAACCACTGTGTGTGATCAAGCGATACACTGGAACAAGTTCAATCTGGTGAGGCCCGTTAAAGGTCATGGCTGCTTTGGTAGCATGAGGATGGCCAACACAACAAGTTGTTTGGTTGTTGCTGTTGTAGTGGCTCATCTGTGTATTTTATGCTGAAGAATTTATAATGCAGCCTTTTTTTTTTTTTCATACATCTGTTCATCGATTTGTCCGTCAGTTCATAACATTCTGTTTTTTTCTCTCTGAGCCTGATGAATTTTGGAGTCACTCCCAGAACAGCAGGCAAATGACTATTGAGGCTATTCTGTCACAAGGCAGAACAGACAGTAAACAAGCACATACAAATACACATTCACCAGCTGTACAGCAGCATGCCAAATACATATCAACCTGTCACAATGATTAGTGCAAATATTTTCATGCTTTGCCTGATTGCTGACTTAATTGCTGTCACTAATTTTGACGTTCTTTGGTGGAGGTTATTTTAAAATAAATAGACACTGATTTTTCTATCATATTAAAGTAAACAAATAAATAAAAAACTAAATTAAAGCCCTACCGTTGGCACCGAGCAACTATGACTACATGATTGTTTCATCAAATCTACAAGCGTAATTAACAGTGAGGGTAATTATTGTGAATCAATATGTCCCGCCTAGTGGCTGTATTTAAATCGCTGTACAAGTGTATTAATTGCCAGCTTGCGGTTGAATCACATTGAGTGGGGACAGACTGGTGAATTACCTCTATTGACATCAGAATTATTTTTTTTATACTAACTGTAGCTTCATTTATAAATAAGAATCTTAGAGGTGTAAAATCAAGCTTTTACAATAAAATGCATAGGTTTCTTACAGATGCAGTCATGGCAAAACGAAAGTAAACTCTCATCTTGTCCTTATCTGGGTTTAAAGTTAGGTCGATACACCTCAGATGAATTACAAAACATGCTATATTGCACATATTATTGATTTAGCAAAAACTGAACTAAAATGCAGAAGCTGTGTGTGTAAAACCAAGTATATACTTACTACTTAAGAAGGTAGTAAGTATATACTTACAGCACCCAGATGCTGCTCATCAAATACACTTCACTGATCATCAGAACATGTAAGCAGAAAAAAAGGTGTACTACAGACAAATGTATAGGTGTACTGATGTATACAAATAAGGGTAGTATAAAAGTATGATCATCAATCTAAAAAAAGAAGTATGGCTTGTTTGGAGCTGTTGCCAGGAGAAAGCCTCTTCTCTTAAAAAGAAGATGGCAGCACGACTTAGGTTTACAAAATTGCAACGCAACTGCAACTTCTGCAACAATGAACTTTGTACAGATGAGTCCAAAGTAGATATGTTTGGCCACAAAAAACACCAGGTGTTAAAAAAAAAATCAAACACAGCATGTCAGCACAAACACCTCATACCAACTGTCAAGCACGGTGGTGGAGGTATGATGAGTTGGAGTCACAGGACCTGGGCATCTTGCAGTCATTGAGTCTACGTGTTGGTCTACCATGAACTCCTCTGTATACACAAGTATTCTTGAGTTAAATATAAGACCATCTGACCAACATCTAAAGATTAGCCCAAACTGTGTCATGCAACAGAACAATGATCCCAAGCGCAGCAGCAAATCTACAACAGATGACAAAAAAGCAAAGAATCAAGGTGTTGCAATGGCCCAGTCAAAGTCCAGACCTCACCCTGATCGAAATGCTATGGAGGGACCTTCATAGAGCTATGTATAAACAAATGGCCACAAATCTCAACAAACTGAAACAATGTTGTAAAGAATGACTAATAGTCATACAGGAAGGTGGTTGTACAAGCTACTGAATCATAGGTTACACTTATTTTTGGTAAATAAATAATGGTATGGTGTCATGTCTTGTTGTTAATCTAAGGTTTTATTTACCTAATTTTAAGAGTTGGTAAGGACCAGATAAGTTTTTTTAAATATAATTTCCTGACGTGTAAAACCTTAGAACTGAAAGAGGCTCTACTTTATTACCTTATTACTCCACTAGGGGGAGAAAGTGGCATTTATGTACTGATCTCAGTGCTTTGGTCATAAGAAGACTGGCCTTTCAGGGGTTTCCAGACAGCCAAGTGGGTATATCTGTGTAAACAAGCTACTGGCTTCTCTGGATGAAAAAGTTGAACAAGCAGATGCACTTATAAATCCAACCAGTGTCCCCCAGCCTTCACCATTGTGTCTGGAATTACACTGGAAAGCTTCCAAAAGTGCATAAACTATACACTGCTGCTAAGAGTTTATATTTCTGTGAAGAAATTAATATCTAAATCTAAATAAAAGTTAATCCATCTTGCCCAACAGCTGATGTATTTATATTTTATTGGTCATATAGAATAAAAATGACCCAAGATGAATTTTAGTAGATCAAAGGTCAACATGCTAACACCAGCAAACTCTTCTTTATTTATTTTTCCCTGCATAATTCATATTGATTCAACTTTGTTTCAATCTATACTTCCCCTCTAGTTGTTAGCGCCCCTACAGTGACTCCATGCCAGCCTCAGCCACTTGTCATTGAGTCAACATGCATGAAAGCAAGATCATTACACTGGAACAATTGGGGGTGGGGGCATCTTTAATTGTGTTAGAGGTAACTGCATCAGAATACAGCACTGCACTACACTGCATTAGCTATAAGCCAAACATAGCTAGTGGACGCTACTAGCTTCTCCTATGCCGTTTATCTGAGAGAGAAATATATAAGCTTGCGTGTTTGGCTATTAAATAAACATTTGCATGCTTTTGTCAAGCATTAGATGAGAAAATTGTTACAACTTTAACAGTTTCACATCTTAAATTTGAAGCAAGAACTATAAGACAGCTAAGCAAAGACTGGAAAAAATCTAGCTAGCCAAGCTCTGTCCAAAGGTCAAAACCTACCTACAGTAAGAGCACCAAGCTCAGTAATTAATATGCAGACTATTCCTTTAAGCATACACAACCACCTAAATAGTCATAAAACCACACCTTGTATCTTTTTTTAACATTTTATTTTGAGCTTTAGAGGTGGCAGAGCAGGAACACAAAGACATATACCTGTGAAATGTTTCCATGGAAAATGCTCAGCATTGCCAGGTGTGTAAGAAAGAGATGAGAAGGCCCAGGTTAGTTAGCACCTCAGTGAGATATACTATTCATTGAGGCCTATCCAGCCCAGTGTTTGAGTGACGCTATCCTTGGGACCACAGAAACACCATTATCAGTGCACACTGACATCACTCAGCCCTCCAAAGCAGCAACGCAACACCCATCCACGTCCCCCACACCCCATCACCCACCCTCTGCAGCACAGTCATTGTGTTCATCGGTCAGCCCATTGTCTGTGATGGAGCATGGTGGACAGTGTCGCCAATCTCTGTCCAAAACATGATCCAACACTGCTATTGTGACCAGTCTTTTTTCCCGCTTAACTTGACAAGATGCTGGTCCCGTGTGAAGAGAAGAGAAGTTGGTGTCTGTTCTGCCTGGCACAGGGCTCTAAAGAGGACACAGATTATCGATCTGTGACATGAGTACAGTCGCTGTGGTGATGAAGCCTTGATGAAACGACACATGCACAAGCTATGTAACTGCCATTATTTCTCTGCTTGCATGAGTTTAACACTGTGGGAGCCCCTGCTTCTGTCTCCAGTTGGACCCAGGACACTTTTGGCATCTACATCCACTTTCATCTCTGAAACCATCTTCAGCAAATGAAGCATAGTACTTGAAGTACTGGAAGTTTGCCTCATAGCAGTTTTTTTTCTTTTTCTTTCTTTTTTGCTCAAGACAGAGATCACTTTCTTTGCAGAATGAAACAACGAAACCAAACAGCTGTGGGATCTTTCACACTGACTTCTCTGAGGTTGTCAGATGGGATGCAGATGGATGGACAGCAATACAAGACACTCATCTAGCACAAGTGAGTAAGTGTTTTTACAGGAGGTGAAGCACAGAGTCTTCTCTGTACAGGCATGGGACATAAAAAAGTTACTTGTACTTCTGGAAATCTGTGTCCTCTAATATTCTGACAATCAACCCATGTTCTCCACACTAATTTAAGGTGTCGCCTTTGATTTTGGCTGACTGAGCTGTGCCATGCCTGACATGCAGACCTTTTACTACCCCATACGTCGGTCCTCAAGCCTCTACCTGGACCCTAGCCTTATACAGCGACGTATCCTGGAAGATCAAGTGGAATTATGGTGGTTTAGAGACCCACAACACTCCTTGTTGTGCTACTGTGCCTCAGTTGCCCTCATACTCGGACTGGGCCTTGGTGGTGTGGGTCTCCTTTCCACCACCACAAGCCTATCTGGGGAATGGCGCCTAGGGGTGGGCACCACCCTCTGCCTCTTGGCCCTCGCTGTCCTGCTCAAGCAGCTTCTCAGCTCTGCCATCCAGGACATGAACTGCGTGCGCAGCAGGCGTCGGATCGACCAGCTGAAAAGTGGTGGGAGGGCCGACCCCGCACTGATTTTAGCTGTAGGGCTGGCAGTCATGCTGTGCGGGACGGTGCTAATCTGTGTGGCCACCATCGGCAGCCAAGGTCACGACAGCAGGGAAATGTTGGTTTCTGGCCTGGTGCTGATGGCTACAGGGACGGGCATGTCTCTAGCTATAGCGGGCTATAGTGTGCTGGCGTACATCAAAAGAAGAAGGGAGCAGAGGAGGAGGAGGAGGATGAGAATGAGGAGAATGAGGAGGACAGGGAATCAAGCTGTCTGTGTGTTCAGTGTTTCTGGAGGACAAATGAGTCAAGCCAGGAGAGAGACCTCGTCGAGCAGGACCAGCCTGATCTGAAAGGACTTGGTCAGAGAAGAGTGGTATCTGAGACTGGATGAAATGGTTTAAAGCTGAAGGAACTAATAGTAAAAATAATGAAAGAGAGGAACTGAGGAGGTTGTGTCAATATCCTATTCAAATCTTCACAGATTTTCTTTCCAGTCTCTTTATTGTTTGCCATTACCGTAAAAACTGACTGCTGAACGCTGAACATCATCACTGCAGTACAGTCACATCATTTCTACAAGAAGAAAAGGCTGCTGTCAACAATGGCTCTGTAATTTGATAAGCGAATATTTCCCTCCTTTGTACTGTCTGAATGCTCATTTATGCTGTGTCTGACTGGTTATAGTTGTAAATAAAGAGCAGATGTCACATCAGATCAAAACATCGCTGTGTTGTAATTTCAGTAAGAACGACTTTATTAAAGATGTGAATGTTCAGAAAAATAATTTCATACACACAAACGTTCAGACTACAACAAAGATGTGTGAGTGCGAGTGTGAAGTTGTTTTAACTCTTTGATATTCACTGTTAGCAGAAATGTAATAAAAAAACAAAAAACTTAAAGGTAACTTAAAGGTGAATAATTGAATGGCATGTTTGAAAAACATTTGCATTTAGCAGGATATAAACATTAACATCATTATCAGAAAATAAACTGAATTTTGTGTAATTTTATATATTTTCTATGTAGAATTGCATACACAGCATATGTAATATGTGAATCCATATTGACATATAGTACATTTCAGCCTTAGGAACAATATCTACACAGCATAAAAGAAAAAAATCAAAGGTATTCTGATAGCACAAAGAGTCAACGTTATAGAGGTCAATGCAACACTTTAAATGTGTTTTCTATTAATTTTGCCCTTCTTCAGGTCGGTTATCTGTCTAATAACAGACGATGTGGTCAAAAAGTTTGCGTGGCTCACGCAGTTAAAAAAAACTTTATTGTTCAGATTCTTTTCCTTAACTGAACGCTATCAGTAAGTAGGTTGGGGCCCATGTTGGTGGTCGTATAATAAATTTAAGGGTTTCAGTTACTTGAAAATGTATTTAATCACCCTATAGTGAACTGAAGATCGTCGTCGCTGTCATCTGTCAGCTCTATCTCCTCATCCTCTCTCTGTCTCTCTGGCATGTGCTTCTCACTGGTCTGGATGTAGTTGTCCTCAATGAAGCCATCGTCGTCATCATCCAACCCGGTCTGAGTCCCTCTGACTACTCCCATCCCACCGGACACATTGTTAGGGAAAGACATGTCCTCTTGACCGTACTGGCTCGCCCCATCGGACTCCTGGAGCAGGGAGTGTCTGTAGCTGGCCAGAAAGCGATGTAAAAGGCGAAACTTAACAACCAACATGATGAAGAGTGAAAGGGTGATGACTGTGCCCAATGCTATAGCCAGATAGGACAATTCCACCTTTGGGCTCTCACCTGGGCTGGCTGTCTCTGGAGGAAAAAATTGTGGTTGATCAAAATCTAACAAGACAGAACCCAAAACATTTCCTATAAATTAGGTATTGTAGAATATTAAACTCGTCAAACAAGAACAACGCTGAAATAAAAGGTTACTGTTTACTTTGTTACTTACTTTCTGTGTTAGTGCTATTAGTGCTGTTTTCGAGCTCCATCAGAACACGTCTCTGGGTGCCTTTTCGTCCTACAGCGTCTGATATAGTAGCAGTAAATGCAACGTCACAGAGAAAAAGCACCACACAGATGCCACAGCTCCATAGACCCATCTCGCTGTACAAAATCTACAGAATAAAAACAGTAGTAACCAGGATTGTGATCCATTCACATTGTAAAGGAAAGGAAACTTATATTCAAGGAAACAAGAGAGGAAATTTGGAGTCAAAAGAACAGAACTCTGGCAAATACCTTGAATAAGACTTGATTTGATTAAACTCAAAACGTCAGCGGGACTGAATGCAGTATTACAAGGCGGATGATTTTACTAAAAATTGCATTTGAAAGGATGATTGCATAGGCAGTATGAAAAAAAGACCTGCTTACATTTAATAAGTAAAGTAACGTTTCACAGGCATGTAGTTACAAAGCCCTGCACAATCCAAATAATAAACACTTGGTATAATTACAAGAAAATATAAAAGAAAATAAAACTACAGTTAACAGTGATACAAAACCAAGTTAAATTGTAGGCCATAACAGAATTTTTTTTAAAAAACATCAGATTGAGTTACTGAAAGCCTTTGCCCCCTTCGATCGGTCCCAGAGTCAGACGAGGAACAACCAACAAATACCACGTCAGTGATCGAGGAGTGTGAGCTGCAGGGTGTTTAATAGGACGCTGAGATAAATACTCTGCAGCTTGTCCAGTTCCAAAAAATGCATTTTTCACTAAATGATATTATTTTATGACGCCAAAGCAAGACATCTTGTGAAACATAGAGCAGTGTGAGTGACATGTTACCCAATAAACTGATAATAATATAACATCATTTTCCATTCTTAAGATGTTAAGCTTCAATTTGAAAAACTGGGCACCTGTTCTTACTCTTAACTATCTTATCTATGTTAATCGTCCTTCCCACTTCATGGAGTACCATATATTTATACTGTCTGGTTGGGACAAAACATAAATTGTCAGTCATCATCATTTTTACCGTAACACGGAAGTATCAGAGACAGTATCAGTATAGTATCTGAAGCCTTGTATAAGTTAAAAGATCACACATGATTTGACCTTAATCACAACACTAAGATAAAAATATTTAAGTTCTCTTTCACATGGGCAGTCACATGATGTTGTCGGCCCTTTAGTAACGTCCAGAGGAATTTTGAAAGACTCCTCTCTTTTAACCCAACAAAGCAGATGTGCTTATACCCACTGTGATGTTCTTTACATTGTGTCACTAGCATGTTTTCTTTCCAAATATATACTCAGTTTACCTTATAATGCTGGTCAGAGCACAGTAGCTGGTTCATTGAAGTCATATGACCACAACATACCTACGTTCACTCCATAGAATCACTTAATATTATCTAGGCAGTCTCAGTAACCCAACTGTCATGTTGCACAAACTGCAAAACACAAAAATCTATCTAAAAGTCCTTACCTGTGCCAAAACTGATAAAGCAGGTGTATTTTTTTGTCTTCTTGGCTTAAGATTTTGCTTTCCCCTTCCACTGCTTCAAAAACAATAAAAGGCCTGGCTGGGCAAAGGTTACAAGACATGCCATAATGTTTCCCTTCTTGCACCATATCCTCAAGACAGCTGTTAATAATTAACTTTATTAGGTTTATAATTTTTCCTTTGCCCTGTGTAACCACTTTTTTAAAAATATTCAATTCAGTTCAATGTTATTTATATAGCACCAGCTCACAATAACAGTTGCCTCAAGGTGCTTTATATTGTAAGGTAAAGACCCTACAATAATACAGAGAAAACCCCAACAATCAAACAACCCCACATGAGCAAGCACTGGGCGACAGCAGGTAGATTTTTTTTGTTTTGTTCAGAATATAAAGAATATAAAGAGTCAAAATTCTACTAGCGTTGGAAGTAATGAAAAGCCTGCTCGCAGGAAACAAAGAGAGTTAATGAGTAAAAGGATAGTTACACTGATGCATCTGTGCTCTTGGGCCAGATAGTGGCACTATAATCACATCAGACATATAAAACAAAGGCACTCCACAGAGCCTCCACAGCTCTGTGAGGAGGGGGCAACTGTGTTAGCTCGCAATCGTTTTGTAATGTTAAAAATCATGAAAATGATGGCAACATGCACTTAAAATATCTCCTCATGCAGAAAAGATATGGGCAGATATTTCTAATCTCATATCTTAATGCCATTGTTCAGTAATTGGGTTATTATCACTGAAGGCACAACTTAACTTGTGTAGTGGTGGAGAAACAACCTACTTAACACTTGCTGTCATTTAATTTATAACAGTGCGTTATTGTGAGCTCCTGATGACTTAATCTAGGTATTTTGAATTATTGTGATGCACAAGTAAAAAGTAGGCAAAACAGACATCAGCGCTGGATCATCAGGCAGTGAGGTGCCTGATGATCCAGTAACACAGCTTCTCAAGACAGTGTAAGGTCTCTAATCAGTAGTGCTGATGGGAGGGCAGGTTAATATCCCAGGTTAACTTAACTAATGTGGTTAAAATGTATTATACTAAAATGCCATCTCTTAAAAAACAGCAACAAAACAGCAACAAAAAGTTTAATACAATTCAATGGAGATTTATAAAGCTCCAATTCACAACACCTCAAGGTGACATTATGACACATGAACTACACCCTTCAAAGACAAATTCTGAAAAGACAGTTTTGAGTACAGAAATAGCTTCTTCAAAGCATGGAAACTGGCCCTACACAAGATCCCTTTAGGTGCTGCTTCAAAGTGACATACTCAAAGCGCTCAGTGGTTCTTAAGCAGCGCTGGTTTCTTAGCTTATATCAGCTTTATATAAGGAGTTCTTTCATCTTTGATGAATGTTACTTTTCTTCACTGATTTTTTTTCTTTTCTTTTTAATCAACTCCAGCCAAATTTTTTCAGTTTCATCTTAGGACTTTGTGAAAACTATGTCCTTGTGGAGCAGGTGGTTAGTTTGTAAATTTCAGGTTTTATTGGAAGATCTTGCCAGGCACGATTATTATTTTTTTGGATCCTACACATGGCTCAGAAGATGTGCTCTTTCCCCAACATTTTAAACTAGAGAGCTGGATTCATATAAAAACTGATAGGCATAAACAAATACCTGTTTATTTAACACCATTTCATTGCAGTCTGTTTTAAACGTTAATATAACAAATGTGCCATGGCAGCTTGTTTTCTCAATTCCCACCAAAGTGCATATTTAAGGTTTATCTAGGAATGCCCAAACTTATAGTAAACATAACAATATTTCCATTGATGGAGGAGTCTCTTTCAGTTGTAGACTTTATCGATACACCTACCTCTTCCCGGAGTGTTCTTGGCTTGGTCACATGTTGTCTAGTTGGTTTTCTTAACCATTGAAATAATTCTGTCATCATTCACTTTACTTGTTATCTGTTGCTAAGCTGTCAGTGCGTGCTTTCTTTTTCCAAATGTATCAGATTGTTGATTTGAACACTCCTATTGCTCCTTCACTCACATCGATATTGAGAGTGCCAGTGAATCACTACCAAATGTAAGTTGAACACTTGGGTTCAACTCCACATCTCTTGATTTGCCATGAAATAAAATTTATACTATACCAACGGTCACTTATCCAGTTATTTCTGAGCCTCTAAATACTGTATATGAACATGTCTGTAATTCTTAAACTCATAGACGGATCATGTAATGTATTCATGTTAAAATAGTTTTTTTCTAGTTTTACTAACAGCTTATACTGGAGGGAAGTGGCCACACCATTGATACTAATGGTTTATTTTAAAAGACAGTTCTTATCCTCAGATGAGGATACACTAACAAGACCATAATAAAAATTAATACATACACAATTATGAACATCATATTCTTTTAATAGGTCTATCTGAATCCTAAGCACTAGAGTGGAAAATGACTGCAAAGCACACAATTTAAGATAGTAATGATTCAGGCGATTGATTATACACGGTCATGCCTTGCCTTTAAAAACTCAGATCCTAAGCCTTTAGCAGGGATTTGAACAGATTTCATGGAGCCTACTGCCTTCTGTGTTGGTCTTTAGGTCTTTAGAGGTTCTCACAGTCTTTAGGTGTGCACAGCGTTGTTCCTGTTTGAAATTTCTTTCAAACAAAAAAAAGTTAATAATTTTTGGAAGCTTTTTTAGTTCTATTTATTCAATAAAATAACAAGCTTTTTTTTTTTTTTTTTTAATCAGTATATTACCCATCCATCCTCTCCTGCTTGTCCAATTTAGGGTTGCTGGGAGTTTCTATCTCTTGTAATTCCCCACAGCCAAATCTACAGTAGAGCTGTTAGAGCAGATTATGAAACAATTTTTACACAGTGCAGCACTTAGATGTGAGCTACAAATGAAGTCCTCCAAATACATAAAATATGACTTGTACAGTAGGTTTGCATTCATCTAAACCAGCAGGTTTAAATGGTTTGCTCTCACTTGTACCATTATGACAAACATCTACAAATTCTTTTACAGTTGTCAGTTTGCCATTTAACAGGTCTTGCACATCTCCACTCCCAAGCAAAAGCAGTTGGTTTGAATACATGAATCTTTACAGAGTGTGAAGCAAGTAGATGCTAATGAAGGTCCTAAAAGTCAGCGTGTTCTCTATTACAGGAATGCATTACTCACTCAGGTTAGCGTGCAATTAGACTGTAAAAAGAATCTAAAACATCAGCCATTTATAGCCTTTGTCATTATACTCTGAGGGGCTGAGCAAAATGCCTTTGGTGTTTTATTCACCTACAGAGTGCTAATACCTGTAATTGATGGCTGTTATGGAAATATACTTTTATTTACAACCCAAATAAGGTTAATAATCAGACTGCCTAACTCTTTGAACTGCAGTTCATGATGATCAAAGAGTGCTTGTTGTCACTCCTGCTGGCTTTCAGAGACTCTGCCTCTCTGCAGAGAAATGATTAGAAGAACCGAGAGTCAGTAACAAATCTGAACTGTCTAACTCGGAGTCTCACTGACCGTCCTAATCTTTGTCTCTTAAACTCTTCAACCACCAAAGCAGCCTGCAATATAGAAAGTGAACCGGAGAAAGGTTCATCATCATCAGTTACTCTGCTGAGCACATTTAAAAGAAAAGCAACAAACATTAACTGAAAGTATTTATTTAAAAAGCATGTTTGTGCTAAGAAACCTCATGATCAACCAAAAAAAATGAAAAGAGATTAACAGTGCTAGGAGTGGTGTTATTTTTAAGATAAATAATTTCCATGTTGTGCACGTAAATCGTATTCACAGTGCAGTTGATCAGGCACCACCTCTGCATGAAATATGATGTGATGTACTTTCATTCAGGATTTATTGATGCCCTTTGAAGAATAGTGTGAATATCTACATTCAAGTTAAGCATTTGAAAGCCATTCTAGTCAGACATATATGGATGAAACTGAGTAAACATCTTTTTTTCCTCTTTCATCAAATGTAAATTAATGTTAAATAACAGAGCTCACACTTGCATGCTAGCAAAACACAAAAATTCTTAAAGGAGGCCCCTTTAATTCTTTTTCACGTTTAGACTACATTTTAACGGAGAAAATGGCACAGTGTTGAAACAGAAACACAAGCCGAGGTCGGTAACCAAATTAAAAAATAAACAAGCAAAGCACAGATATTGGACATTTTGCATTAATTTCACATCAACATTCAGATCATCAACAAAAAAACAAAAAGCAAAAAGCAAGTGCACTTGAAAGGTTTGATTTTCCAGAACATACTGAGTTCACAAAACAGCAGCTTCTACAATAACAGTGAAAACCGATCAGGACTCTTCACACAAAAGCTTGAAAGCCAACGTGATAAGCGAAGCTGAAACTCATCAAAGCTGACTGTGTTTGTATAGGGGCTGCTGTCTGCACCATCTCGCTTGAGATGTCCTAACAATAAAAGCTTTGTATATATAAAAAAAGACTAACAAATTGTTCTTGACTAAATGGCACGGTGGTCAGAAAGCTTTGATTTTGTCCTGAAAAACTTGCACCTTTGATCACAGATGTTTTTCACCTTGGTTTGGTTAGATTTAGGCATGAAAAAAAACTTTGTTAGGTGTCTGAGGGAAAAAAATGGCATTAAGTTAAAACAGATCTCTTCCATTGTAGCGCGTTACTGTAATCACATTGCATTTTTCAGTAACACGGAAATATATATATATATTTTTTTTTTTTTTTTTACTGTAGAAAGGGACAAGAGTGCGATGGTAAAGTGCAAACTGCATCCATAAGAGTTGCTAACACAACTTCAGCTCTTTATAGGCTTCTGCACAGACAGCATGTTAACACAAAGCTAGCCAAGAACCCAGAATACTATTAAAGTGTAGCCTCAGGTTTATGTTGTTATATTGTTGGTGATTATGTGACAGTGCGTTCCAGGTCATGTTACAGTGTGACAAGAAAGTAATATAACAATTAGTGTAGTTAATTACTTTTTCTGACAAGTAATTGATTAACATACTGCATTACCTTTAAGAAAAGTAACGAGTGATGTCTAATACATTCTTTTCTTTTTTTTGTCTTACAATAAAAGGTATCGTTCTTTCCAGAAACACCTATCTATTCATCCTTTATTTTAGGTTTCCAAAGCACATGAGCCAGTATTGGGGGAGCATTCAGCTTAGTGACATCCATTAAATACAGCTAAGTGTCATTTCAGTAGCAGACGCGTGAATTTGAAGGCTTTTGATGTGCCAAAACACTGGACAGCGCTTAACAGTACTCAGACAAAATTTTACGATTCTAAACATTTGTTGCCATCACCAGTTAATAGATCTTGTGCCATAATGATCACAGTTTATTAGTGGAAACATAGTCTCCACTTAACAAAGTACTCCCCCAGGAATGTGTGCTTGCATGTGATTCGCTGATGTAGCACCTTGCTATTGCTTTCAGGTTCAGCTTTTTTAATCAGAGTACCATCTGTGTTAGATCCTCTTCTGTCTCCCAGATTTTATGAAATAAAAGAGGTTTTGTTTATGTGAGACTGTGCAGCGCACAGCATACGCTGACTGGTTCATTCTTCACAATAATCGGCACATTCACCAAGCAGAACGGTATCCTTTAAAAGTGATTCATGTATACAGCAATGCGATTTTAACACTAAAATCTGTGAGAATTATGCTGCAATCAGCCTCCTTCATGTTAACTGATGTGATAATTAAGAGGAATTTGACTCTTCAGCAGAATCCTTGTTGGTTATGTTAGAGAAACATGATGGCCGTGGTTAAAAGAAAACCTGTATCGGACTGCCAGCAGGACACAGAATATAAACCACAAACTCCAGTGTCAGAATAACAGATACCCAACAAACCAAGCCTGCCTCCAGCCATCACAAAGGGTTTTACTTGAGGTTGCTTGTCCAGAGAATGTAAACATAAGCCATTTTAAAGATCTGAAAAGTCAACTGATGGTGCAGTTTGTGTTGTGGTGGGAACGTTTCACTCCCACAAATCCCTCAGTCCCTGAGTAAAATGTAGCAGGCAGATTCAAATCAGGGTGCCTCCCGACTTAAAACACTAGCTTGTCTTTCTCTTGCTCGAATGCAACATCTTCAGCACATAAATGTACCTAAAACTGTATGTCCTCGCTGTAAACTGCATATGACTCAATGATTCGTGTGTTCTGAATGAATCTTTGGCTTTCAGAAAGCCAAATTTATGCATTTGTTTCCAAAAAGATGGAGGATAAGTAATTTCCACCCGTGAGGAGGCCATGAGGATAAGACGACTTTAATGCATGAAAAATGTCAACAAGGCAAAAGACTTCACAGCCTTCTGAGCGCATGCTTCTTAATACTGGTCTTAAGTTGTGTTACTCAGTATTTAGTCCTCTCAGCCACCGCTCATACTGTATCAGTTACTTTCCTCTCATTCATAGTTGTCCACTGGTACCAAAAAGCTGTTTCCTCATTGATTTGCCTTATTGACAGTGTGCTGCTGTCCTTATATTTAAAAAAGAGTCATTTATGAAGGACTTTCCACTTTCACTCCAGTGACTGTGGGTGTAAAACACCTCTGGAAAAGGTGCTCTGGGTCTGGCGACTGATTGTCACAATCCACCTTCCTGTTCACAAAAGGATTTTTGAATCTTTGTGGCGCAGCAGCGCAGGGCACCCTCACATGACTCGGCCCTTCACTGGGATCTCCTGCCAAGAAGCCACAGAAAGTTGCACAGAGTGCAATGATTTATTAAGAGTTCTGTGTAAAAGACTTCCACACTGATTAAAAAAAAACAAAAAACTGCAGTCCACATTTTCAAATGTTTTTAGTGCGCAGAAAGTAAAAATGTTGAGATTTTGTCAGAAATTACACAAACAAACAAATTCCTGTCATCAGAGGGAATTCAGGAGAGGATTCACACTAACCTGGCGCTCTTAGGGGTAGGCCGTTGTCAAGACGACGAGTGGGTTTGGTGACGATAAAGAGGTAGCAGAGGACACATACAGTGATGAGAAAGGCAAGGAGGACGACCGCTGCTATTGACAGACCGACCAGAGCACCGATACTGAGAGGAGAAGAGAAAAAAACATCTTTTTAACTTGATCCCTTAATGAACAGAGAGGAGAGGAAACTGACTTATGTGAGGATTTTAAAAAAAACAACGAACGTGAAAGGCAACTTTTTATCTGCAAAATATTTTAAGTGCATTCCATAGATCTTTCTCTTTCTCGCAGAATTAAAACGAGAAACGATCGAGCTCTTTATGCAATGAGTGGATGAACTTTTTTGAGGAACACCAGGAACAGAGGCAACTGGTTTTCTCAAAGATTAAGGGTTAAATAATATCACTTAAGTAAGGCTTTTATTGAGCAAAAAAAGTAAACATTAAAAAAGAAGAAAATATTGTGATTATTAGTGATTAGCTCATCTACTGTTAAGAAGGCCATTATTATTATTTATTTTTTTTTATTTTTTTTAAAGGCAGAGAAGAAAAGAAATAGAGAAGAAATTGGAAATTGCACTTACCTGAGCCACCACATGTACCCGTACTCATACGGGAAAAAACTGTTGGCATCATTACAGCAATATTTAATATCGTTAAATCCACAACAGTAGATGGCAGCGGCAGCATTCCCAGGTTTAGGGCAGGAGAACGAGTCCACGAACAACCCGTCAGCCCTGTAGTAACTGCTGCATTCAGCGCTCATGTTGCAACAGAAA